>VOQZ01002214.1:0-235029 GCA_008079305.1 Phytophthora palmivora
CCTGGAAACAGGCCATCCAACCCACATGTGTCGAGGCGCAACCGTGCGAGAACTGTGGCAAGATGCATCTCGGGAAGCCGTGTGAAGACTGGAAGACCCTGGAAGCTGTGAAGAAACTCGCTCGCCAAGGTGCACTGAAGGACATGCCAAGCCAAATTCTGGATAAGCTCCTGGATGGCGAAGCAAACTCTGGGCGGCCGTCAAACCAATAAGCCCGCTGGGTGGGGACCCAGTACGCGTCGGGCCAGTGAAGGCCCCAGAGTTATGTGTTCTAGTGTATGTAGGCCCGGAGCTGAGAGCAAGAACCCAAGATAACCAACAATGCATGACTACTTTGATTCAAGATCTCATGACTTCCCCTGAAATTCAACATCCTGAACAAGTGAACCTGGACAGTGAACTCTGAGATATTAGGGAGTACAAACTGAACCTTGGGGAACGCTATGGATGGTGGGAAAACAATGATCCTGACCCAAAGAAACGTGATGTGGCGATGGTGCATGGTGCTGTGAACGACTGTCGGACGAAATTCTCCTGGATACCGGTGCGACTGTGAACATTGTGAGTTTCGACTTAGCGCGTAAGCTCGGACTCCGCCTCAAGTCGCACAAACAAACCAAGGTATCCGGTATGGGAGGTGTTCCGACGTACATCGGCGCCAGTGCTCAGGTGAAAATCACTCTCGGTTCAAGAGTGGTGTACCTCTTGGATGTTTGGGTCGCTAATATTGGCGAAGGAATCGAAGTTCTTCTGGGTATGAGTTTCATGTTTGCAGCTGGAGTGAGGATTGGTATTCGTGAAGGTCTTGTGACGCTTCCCGATGAAGAAACGATCGTGATGTGTGGATGGAACCCAGAGGCGCTTGGGTGTTGACATGCCTGTGGAAACCACAAGTAGTTGGTACTTGGCCCCTGGGGAATCCAAGGTGGTGAAGATTTCGTATGGACCGACGAATCCACAACGTGAGGTTGTGTGGGCAGGACGAGGTGATCGCTGGGTGACTCGTTTGATATACGCTGCAAGATCCTGGCCGGTTGCTGTGAAGGTGGTCAACATTTCAGACAAGGATGTCTGGATTGACAACAGAACTCCAGTCGCCCGGATTGTAGAGTATGGATTTTTCCCGCGTGCCGGACGCTTTGTGCGTCCTGGGTCGTTCGCATATCGTGAGTGGCAGACCCTCATTCTGGAAAATGTCCAGTCACGTGAGGGCAGGATTCGTGCAGAACGTTTAGCCGCGCTGGAACCTCCCTGTGTCGATACTCCAAAGTATCCGTGGCCTACGAAGATTTTGTCGCGACCTGCGAAGGGGCCCGATGTAGCGTTGCTTGCCTCGATTCTCAGAAGACCAAAGATCCGTCGAGTACGTTTCGCAGAAGATGCCTCAACTCAGACGGATGAAGTGTCTCCAGAGGGCTCTCGAGAATTTAGAGATATGGTTGTGGATACACATGACTTGGGTGATGGTCTTGTGGATGAGATGGCTAGCGCTGCTTCACAGACCGCCGAAACCTGAGTTTAGAGGTTGAAATTGGCAGTGATGCTCAGGGTTGGCCAGGCGAAGAAGGCGATTCGCTGGATTCTGTTGCAGATAATGACGACTCGCTGAACGCCGTTGAGGAATACTGGGATATCCCAATCTCTGGGATGCCTGGGACCCCATTGGATAAGTTGAAGCAGGAATACGAGCGTTGCATGAGACTGTCGACCGAGGACCTTGACTATGAGCCTGCGGTTTATATGCGGGAAGGAAGCGAGTTACTCTCTCAGTTGCGTGACCAGTTGGTTATGCTTCCTGAGATGAAAGACTTGACCCCTGAGTGCAAAATCGAGGAGGCCGATGTTGGAGTCCCTGGGAAGACGACGCCTGAGATGGAAGATCAAGTGCGACGAATTCTAGAGTATCATCGGAAGATTTTCTTAGGAGATGGCAATGCGGCTCCCCCACCCGCTCGTGGAGTGGTGTGTGACCTAGACGTGGGTGACGCCAAACCAGTTGCTCAGCGCCCAAGGTCTATTGCACCGCATCTGTGGACCAAGGTGTATGAACTTCTGAAGAAGCTTCTGGAGAATGGGCTGATTGAAACCTCTGCCTCTCCCTGGGCATCTCCGATCGTGATCGTCCTTAAGAAGAATGGTGTGGATATCCGGATGTGCATTGACTACCGTGTGGTGAATAGCTTCATCAAGCTCTCACACTACCCCTTGCCACTCATTGATGATCTCTTGATTGGCTTTGAATCGGCAATGTGGTTTATGAGTTTGGACATGGCGAGTGGTTTCTGGGCTATCAAGATGACCGAAAGAGCCAAGTTAATCTCTGCGTTTGTTTGCCCTTATGGACACTACCAGTGGGTCAGGATGCCGTTCGGCCTCAAAAATGCACCATTGATCTACCAGGCGGTGCTCAATAACTGCCTGTGGGGATTTTTACGGTTGCCTCCTGAGGAAGAGGCTGAGGTGGATCAGGATGTCTTACATTTTCTGGGGCTGAACTCTGGGGAACCCAGAGTTTCAGGTGATAGTGTACCACGTCTCCCAGTGTTGACAGACGAGATGACGGTGTTTCAGCGCAATATCCCGGCTCCCTCTCAGATGGGACCTGTCCTGGGTCGAAGTTCGTACATCGATGATATCGCCCATGGTGCTCCTACTTGGGAGCAACTATGCCAGGACCTGAATGCGTTGCTATTTCGCCTACGATACTGGAATATCTCCGTAAGTCTTCCTAAGAGTGAGTTCGGAAAGTTGTCCATCCCGTACCTCTCGCATGAGATTAGTGCTGAAGGTATCAGGGCAATTCCAAAGATCGCCAAAGGTGTCAAGGATTTACCGTTTCCGACAACATTGAAGGGGGTTCAGAGTTTCATGGGAAGTCTGAATTACTACAACAAGTTCATTGAAGATCTACCCGTGATTGCAGCCGTCCTGTACGAGTTGACCGAGGAGCAGATGAAATCCAAGAGAGATTTGTCTAGAGCCCAGGAAGCCTTTGAAATTCTGAAGCACAAGATTGTCTCAACGCCCTTGCTCAGACATCCTGACCGCTCAAGGCCATTCGTGATTATTCCGCACGCAAATCCGTGGGCGGCGTCCGCTGTGTTGGGCCAAGAGTACGACGGGATCGTGCATCCGGTCCGTTTCACAGGACGAATTCTGAATGATGCTGAGCTGAGGTACCACATTGCTGAGAAGGAGGTAATTGCTGTCCTGAGAGTCCTGGAAGTGTTTCGTACCCTGGTGGAAGGCAGTCCTAAGATCGTCGTTTACACGCGATACTCTGTGTTGAAATGGTTGCTGACTTCTCAGTCTGCAGATGGTCGAACCGTGAAGTGGGGACTGAAGTTATCTCACTGGGATCTGGAAATACGCAGAGTTCAACGCGACGAGGACGGTCTCGCTGCGATCCTAGGTGCGGGTATCACCCCCAGAGAACACTTGGATGAAGTCGCTGAGAACCTGATCCCGGCCAAGGGGCGCGTCAAACCTCCAGTACCTATCAGTATAGAGATGCTGGAAGCGGATTACGAAGGTTACATTCTGAGTTTCGATGGTGCGGCTAAGACGTCCACGCGACAAGGGAGCTGTGGGTGCATCCTATGGCGTCTCCCCGGGTGGGAGATCTTAGACGCTCAGGGTTTCATCCTGGAAAACGTGACTGTAAATGACGCTGAGTATCATGGGCTCCTGAAGGGCCTCACTCTGGCGATCGAGCAAGGGATTCAGGATATCGTTGTGGTCGGAGATTCTAGGATTGCTATTCAGCAAGCCCAGGGTCTCATCAACTGCAACCAGCCCAATCTCCAGAGGAAGCTGGCCGAATATGAGGTTCTGAAGACTAAGTTCAAGTCTGTGCGTCTGGTACATGTCAAGCGAGAGTTCAACCAGGCAGCAGATTATCTGACGTCCAAGACCCTTGCGCTTGGAGAGTCCTGGAAAGTGGAGGACGCCGACGAACGAACACATCTGCAGTTGGTGTCAAAGATCCACGAGAAGCTGGTAAATCCGAAAGTGTTGCCGAACACTGGAATTCGGAAGGATGACCCTCAGGGTGTGGAAACTCTGAGTGTGCCAGGACCTGAGTGCGCCCCGTTACCTGCGGCGGCCAAAGTGTTCGCCGTTATAACTCGCGCACAAACTCAGGAGTCCGAAATTCAAGGCGAACCTATGGGGCCCCTGGAATACCAGGCCGAGCGATGGCGTCGCATCAAAGTGCACCAAGATAAAGATGATTATTTGCTGCAACTCAAAGACTTTCTGAGAGGCAATACTGCGAAACTGTCGCATGCTCAAGCCAGGAAACTCGCGAAAGTCGCTGATGATTTTGTTCTGGACTCCAGAGAAGTCTTATATCGCTTGAGTCGGTCAACTAGAGATCGTCCCCGGGATATGGTCGATGAGCTCAGACTGGTAGTGCCGAAAGTTCTCCAACCTGATATCCTGCATTACGCACATGAAGATTTTCAGGGTGGACACCAGGGGATCACGAGGACGTACGAGAAGTTGCGTTCTGAGTTCTATTGGCATGGCATGTATGCCGACGTGAAAGTCTTTGTCAAAGAGTGTGTGGATTGCGCTAGCGGCAAGGGGCGTCCTCAGAATCCGGGGCCTTCCCCTGGGAACATCGAGCCCAGGCGCCCTTTCGAAGTCGTGTCTATGGATTTCGTGACGCATCTGCCCAAGTCAGACCGTGGGAATACATTCCTGTTACTATTCCAGGACTCGTTCTCAGGGTTTGTCATGTGCAAACCCATGAGCTCTACTACCGCTCAAGAGGTCGCTGAGGTGTACGAGGAACAAGTTTTCAGGAGGTTCGGAGCGAGCTCGATGCTGAGGCACGACCAAGACCCGAGGTTCATGAGTGAAGTGTTTACACGCTTTCGGGAACTTCTGGGTAGTAAGCAGCGGGCCACTCTGGCGTATCGCCCCCAGGCGAACAGGCAACAAGAGCGGTCAGTGCAGACTGTTGTGCGTAGCATCCGAGCTTACATTGCTGAGGCCGACCAGAGTGACTGGGACGACCATGCAGAGCGGCTGATGTTCGCCCTGAACACGTCGTTCGATGCTACTCGCCTGGATACTCCGTTTTTTCTGGTACACGGCTGGGATGCACATGGCACGGTTTCAGCGATGCTAGGGCCCAGGCCCTCGAGTGTTCAAGAGCGCACCGCGTACGAATGGCGCAGGAAACTGCAGCGAGATTATAGTTACGCTCAAGCTTCCGCTGAGGATCTCCAGAAGAAGGCTAAGCGGGTGCGCTCTGCCAAGCAAACCAGGAAGTGGAAAGAATTGTCGGAGCGACTGAGGTCGGGGTTCGCGGCGGGCGATGCTGTCTGGCTGTACATACTCAAAGTGCAACCCGGGTTGAGTCGCAAGCTAGCCCATATGTGGCATGGCCCCTTCAGAATCCAGGAAATCCATGATAATTTCCGCGTGAAACTCAGAGTCGAGAACACTGGCTATCGCGTGAATCCCTGGGTACATGTGAGTCGCCTGAAGCCCCGAGCACTGTTCCCGAAACGACCCACTGTGGAGATGGAGGTGAGTGAAGACGACAACTTCGACGCAGCGTTGTTGCCTGAAGATAGCTGGGAACCAGATGTTGTGAACGATGAATATGAAGTCGAACGAATCTTGGATTTGCGATGGACTAAACGAACTAGGACATCAAGACGGATACGCGAGTATCTCGTGAAGTGGAAAGGTTATGACGAGACCGAGTGGCTCCCCGTGTCGAAGCTAAACTGTGGTGCCTTGCTATACGAATTTAATCAAGGTGCAAGAGCACGAGCTCGTTTCCAGGCCATGCAGGCCGGCGACGATCACCCGGGAATATAATATCCTGAGGTGATTGTGATCCAGAGTTACAAGTGAGTCTCAGGGGATAAAACCCTGAGTTTTACCGAGAAACTCTGAGGAAGATCGAAGGAATGTGTGGAGATTGGAGACAGAAGTGTAATTGTGGCTTTATTTGATTTGATTTGATTATGGATAAGGACGCTGCTGAAGTTTGGACATCATATGGAGTATTAAGGAGCGAGGTGATGCCGATGAGCCTCACAGAAGTGATGGACTTCAAGTGAGCAACCCAAAGAACAAGCTAGAAGATGTTGACACTCTGAGAAAGATGACGTGAAAAACTCTGGGTAGTATTGGGAATTATGCTATGACATGTAAAAGCTAAGTTATTCCCAGGGTTAATGGACGTCTTGGCCTCTCACGAGTGTGTAAGAGATAAGGGGTTGAGCTTGCGAATGGCCACGGGCTTGACGTGATGCTTGACATTGCTTGGCACATATCGGAGCCACTCTTCATCATCGATCACGGTGCTCCATTGGACTCGAGCCGGCTCCCGCATATCCAGAGTCGCTAGCTGGAGATCGAGACTCTCACACGCAGGCCCCCCGAGTTCCTCGGCCCTGGGATCTTCCCAAATCCAGTAGCAGCACTTGTCTGGAAATTGCCAGAGACCTGGTTCATTCCACAATGACGGTAAAAAGCCTGGAGTATCATGAGAACGGTCCAAGAGTGTCTTGAACGCCCGGCGAAGCGCATTTCGGCGGGATTTCCGCTGAGACTCCAGGACAATGTCCGCTCTCTCTTCAGTCGGGATAGGTACCCAGTGCCCGCGCTCCCAAATCGCCTGCGCATGCTTGTGCATGACATCCACGATATCCTCCACTTTGAGCGCTTTCGCGTACAACATGTCGCGTTCGTGGAAGTAAAAGACCCGGATGCGACCTTGGAGCATAGTTACCCAGGGTTCGGAGTCCAAAATTTCTTGATAGGCTCCACGGTTCCAGCGATCATGGACAACGTCATACGAGTACTTGTGAATCTCGTACTCTGGGAACCCTGGAGTCTGGCATGAAGCACTCTTGGTCGAACTTGGATATTGCACCAGAACTCCGTAGATACGCCAGGAAGTCTCACCATTCTCAGGATCCTCGGCTGTTTGTAGGTCGTCCACAGTCAACTCTGCGTACGACTTTCGTGCCAGCGCAGATGGATGTTTGGGACGAGCAACGACCTTGTTCCCCAGAGATCCACTAGAACTTTGAGGAGTCGAAGTACTCTTCTTGGTCGCCTTGCGACGTTGCTTCTTGGGTTTCGGGTTGGAACCCTGAGATTTCTCACTGGAAACGGAACGGGGACGTTTGGCGGGAGGTTTGGATTCCAGAGTTTCTTTGGCTCCAGCACTGTCCTTGTCCTCAGCGTCGTCATCTTCATCCAGAATTTCAGGGGCGATTTCTTCATCTTCTTCTTCAGAACCGCTGCTGGAGGAGCTCTCCTCCGGTTCCTGGTTTGGAGGCTGATACTCTGGGTCATTCTCGACGTCATCAACTGTGGAATCTGCATCCTCGTCAGGGTATACCACATGATCATCGAGGTTTCCCCAGGGTGCCGGAATGTCACCGCGTCGGAGCCGCCGATCCAAGCGTTCATCGGCCATCTCGTAATAGGCCTCAGGGACGTACTTGCTCCACGGTGTCTTGTCGAGGCGACGCCAGTACATCATGCTGACAAGCATCTTGACTAATTGTGGCTGTCGGAAGTGTCCGTGAGCTGCTCGATCGCTGCCAATCCATTCCATGGCAGTGTCGTATTTGAGACCCGCGAGAATAGCCTGACGTACGTCCGGACGAACTTCTTTCCAGACGACACCACCGGGTAGCATTGAGTGAGCGGCCTCCTTGGAGACCACGGTCTTCTCGCCAGCACGACGTACTGAATCACGACCAGGCTGATGATCCTTGGGGCGACGCTGAACCTTGCGAACCTTGGAAGCTGTGGGTTGCAGCTGCTTGTCCGACGTTTTGGAACCCTGGGACTTTTGAGATCTGGAGCTTTTCTTGGAATTCTGGGATTCCTTAGAACCCTGAGTCTCATGATTGCCACCCGAGCCACTCTGAGAATTGCTGCCAGTACCCGTGAGATCCAACACTTCGGGGCGATTGGTGGAATCAGACCCTGAGGACGGAGGCATACGCTGGCTCTTCTCGGGATACGGAGCTATCGCAGCTTTACGCTTGTCCATGGCTGCCACATTTACAACTGTATCCCAGGACTCAGGAGGTTTCGCGTCCTTGACGCAGAGCTCGAAGAGGTCATGGAGACGCTCCCAATTTCCCGTGAAGTCAGTATGCTCCTGCAAGAAGTCAGAGAACTTCCAGGGATCCACAGTGGCGGACTCGAGGCGTGATTTCAGGATGCGCACCTGTGCCTCAGAGTCGGCAAGACGCGCCTTGAGCTCTGCTCTCTCAGATTCCAGAAAATCAATTTCATCCTGGTACCGAGTCTTCTGCTCATGCAGTGCGATCTTGTGCTCAGACTTCGTAGAATCCAACTTGCCCAGAGCCTCCTGAAGTTCCAGAAACCAATAGTCGCAAGTGAATTTCCAGGAGCGTTTCAACTCCTTGATCTTGCGCCGAGTGTCGACTGCCTGTTGAATGGCAGTGGGTCCTTGCTGAGCAACGGCCAGAGAACGCATGCTTCGGTACGCCCCAAGGACCTGGCGCAAATAACCAGTTGTCTTGAACACACGCTCTGCGAACCGCGTGCTGTTGAAATGGCGCAGCAGTGAAGCCATTTCGCGCCGAATCCCGATGGAATTCAGAGAATTGTCCAGATCGTATGACGAAAGAGGTGAACGCCGTGGGTTTAGAACATCGACCCCACCTTTCGCACCGCAAATTTCCTTCAGCTCCCGACGATCTTCATCCGAGAGCTCCTCAAAGCCAATGAGGGTGGTCGCACCACCGTAACCCTCCATAGCAAAGGCACCTGAGCGAATGTCATTCACAATACCAGGAACCCCCACGAGGTATGCATTGGTCTTGAGATTGGGGGGATCCGGTAGCTTCCAGTGTGGAGGACATTCAGGAACCAGAAAGTCCGGAAGATCAACTTCCTCCTGCCGAAGCATACCCGAGTAGATTAGCCCCCGGACGTCCTCCAAGGTTGCATGTCGTGGTGTCTTGAACTCAGGGGCGTCCTCCTGGTTCACCTCCGGAGACTTGGATTCAAGATCCTTGTCGCCAGCCGCGGCGTCCGCAGAAGCTTTATCATCAGCTTCACTCATGTTGGTGCCAGAGGACTTGCCCGCGGCATCAGAGGGCGGGATTTCCTTGACCTCCTTCGCCTCGGACTTGTCCACCAGAGTGTCACTGGGTGGCGCCTTTTGAGAGTCGCCCCCCTGCTTGGAATCGTCGACCGCCGGAGGGGCCGCGTTGCTGGAAGAAGCCGCATCCCGGGCCGTCGCCGACGATTGTCTGCTGTCCGTGGGTGGAGACTTGCCCATGTCGACAATTTGTGAAATGGGGATATGACCCCGTGTTGCCCGTTGGAGATTTTGTGCTTGAGAAGAGAACCTTGAAGATAGGTCCCGACCAACCGTTAGGGAGACAGGGTGTCGTCGAAGTGTGTGGAACCCAGGGAGTCTACAGAGTGCAACGGCCGTGTTGATGTTAACGGCGGCTGACGCTCTGTGTTTTCGTGGCCTGGCCATGGTTCACCAGTTCGGAGCGATTTCCTCTTTGATGGACCCGGACCAGGAGGGGCGGTTGACACGAGGCGGTTTTCAGAAAATTGCCTACGATGTGCCGTCACCTCTGTGACTTGGAGTGTGTATTGGACTGTGATTGGTGGATGACTTGGATGCGGCGCGGCTGCACCCGTGTGACACGGATGGCGATTGTGGGAATAAAATGAAGTTATGGGATAAATCCAGTACTTGACCGCAGATGGGCCCAACTGGCTGGAAGTGTGATTCCTGGGAGTGCACACCCAGGGGTGCAAAAAACACTCAGTCCAGCCGCGGACTTTCCCTTACGATGAGTGCCTAAAGTCTGGCGGAAAGTGTCTCTGGCGAACGTATCCCAGAGTACACCTCATCTTGCTGTGGACCATAGTAACGACAAAGGATCATATTACCCTGAGAAACCAACCCACTACCACCATGATCATGCGCAGGAGGCCGCTAAACCCGCCAAGTGTTTGGATCTATGGAGATAAAATGTGAGTCTGTGACGGAACAGACTTAATATCCAGAGTACCGCAGTATTACCCAGAGTTCACCCCCCTGAGTACGGGTGACCCAGAGTTCAAGATGAATCTCTGGGTTTGGATCACGAATCCAGACTCTAAATACCAAAATCAAGTACCTCCCAAGCCAACATCCAGAGATCATCCCAACCCCCAGAGTTTCACAGAGATTTCAGGGATGACCCTGAGTTTCATGTGATTCTCTGGATTTCGAGTCAGTCTGAAGCCAGTTTGCAATCAAGTGATGTGTGACCTTGAAGGATCAACATGGATGTGCAGATTAGACACTATCAAGGAATCGAGAGGGAATCCCGTGTCATACTAGACCAAGGCTAAAGACCCACATTTGGTACATTCGAACCCCGACAACAACGGAATCGCAAGACAATCGCAAGTTTGGACCGCTGAACCCAAGGTATACTCAAGACAAGATATTCGACCTCAAGCATAGTGAACAGAAGATATTTGCCCAAAAGAATGCAGAAGAGTTAGAGAAAAAGAAGTAGCTGATAAAAGACAAACAGAGTTCAATTTTCCCTGTACTGCGCAAGTGACTTCGGCCAAGCCTGCCGACGACCATTCCGGAGGACCCGAGACTACGACCGCGGGACGCTAAGGGCACATCAACGGTGAAGGACGACCGTCTGTGTGGACTCCATCAAACTCAAGTCCAGTTAGGTGGGGACCAGTGACGGCCTTGAGCTTCCTGGAGTGATCCATCTATTCCATATCCTAGTTGGGTCACTTGCTGTGCTCGTGGTAGCCCATTTCATATTACCGAGGGTATTCTGGGGTGCTAGGTAGTCGCCTCCAGAATTTTGTATTGACTGCTTGTGTGAAGGGAAGGTTATTGATAGTGATTGTATTTTCCTCCTGTATTGGAGGTGGTGCGCGTTTGTGTGAGTCTCAGGGGAGCTAGGCCCCTGAATTTAGGACTCGAGTGAGCCTAGTGTAGGAGTGACCCACCGTCCGAGGGTCCAAAAGAATAAGTGACGGCTAGTTGAGGGTTTGTATACTCTGTATTTGTTGATTTTATCAAGCTAAGAGGGCATTTGGGTATGGTGTCTTCTGAGTTCCACGTCCCGAAGTTGACTCTTCAAGGCTACACTTACAATCGGTGGAGTGCCGTTCCGTCGAAGACAAACGAGCCGACAGGGATTAGACGAGGTACCCACGCCAACCAAGGGGAGCGATTCTCTGGGTTTAAAGCTTCGCGGCTGCGAACCTCTGGATCAATCGCCTTGCTGTTGACTCTCAAGTCGATTCTCTGGGTTTACACCCTGAGGAACCTCTTGGGCTGCGCTATACAAACCCCCTGGGCGATAAAGGTTTCATCGGCCTCGCCACACTCAGAGTCTGAGACTCCACCAGCACCGCCGGTCGAAGAGCAATACCATGTCTTCGACGGCGTGTCCGGTCGTCAAGTGAACGTAGGTGTCGTCCATCTGTAGGCACTGACTGATGTGTCTGCACTGCTGAACATCGAGGAACTGTCCATGAAGAACTTCCTGGTCAAGTTGAAGGCCGGAGAGATTGTGGAGATGGTGCTCCTGAAGCCGGAGACCTCTCCTGAAGATTTGAACTCTTCCTCCGTAATGGACGAGGATATCCTGGAGGGGTTCACGAAGCAGCGTGCAACGCGTTTGGGTTCTGAGATCTTCAAGAACCTGGAGGATTTAGTGTATCCTCTTGTTAACGAGTTCTCGGATGTGGTGCCGAAACACCCACCATCCCAACTCCCGCCGGATCGGGGAGTACAACAAGAGATTGACGTCGTGTCTGGCACAAAGTATTGTGTCACGAGGCAGTGGCCTTTACCTCGCGAGCAGTGCGAGGTCATAGATGTCTTCTTCGCCGAGAAGGCGAAGTCGGGCATGGTGCGGGAGTCGAAGTCCCCGCACTCGACGCCCACCTTCTGCGTTCGTAAACCGAACGGGAAGTGGCGTCTGGTTCACGCTTACAACAAGCTGAACAATGCGGCGGTACCGGCACAGACGCCAATCCCTCGCAAGGATGTGTTGCTGAACAACATGTCGGGTTGTACGCTGTACGGTGCCCTGGATCTGGTAGACGGATATTACCAGATCCTCATGCGGGAGAGTGACATTCCTCTCACCGCAGTGAGCACCCCGAGTGGGATGCTCTGGGAGTGGCTAGTGATGCCACAGGGGCTATCGAATGCCCCAGCGACGTTCAATCGCTTGGTCACACAACTGTCTAGACCATTGCGTACGTTCGCACAGACGTACTTCGACGATATATTCGTCCATAGCCGTGCCGAAGGTGGCCAGACGGCTAAGGAGGTGCATCTGAAGCACCTCTGTCGAGTGTTTGAGGTCATGAGAGCTAACAAGCTCTATGCCAACATCGACAAGTGCGTCTTTGCATCTGCGGAGTTAAAAGTCCTCGGCTGCTTTGTCAGCATTGTCGCGTTGACCTGACTATGAGCTAGCTCATGTCAGTCAGGTCACGACAGATCTAAACGATCGGATACGGTTAGCGTATCAAGTCGACGAGAACTACACACCACTGGTGCGGCTCTTGTCCGAAGGCACGGACGCCAAAATCGATAGGCTGTCGCCTCGGCAGCGGGCACAGCTCTATCGCTATGAGCTGACCGATGGGTTACTCCACTATAGAGTAGACCCTGGAGATTTTTCTCGGGTTGTCGTTCCTAACGACGAGGATCTGAAGTATGACATACTTCTAGAGGCGCATGATGCGCCGATAAGTGGCCATCTTGGGCGAGAGAAGACCTATCAAATGGTCTCTCAGACATTCTGGTGGCCCTGCATGTATAAGTGGGTGGCACACTATGTGAAGACATGTGAAACATGTCAGAGGGTGAAGCCTTCGGGCCACGCCTCGGCTCCTCTGCAGAGCCTACCAGTACCAGCGGATTGCTGGAAGTCGATGGTCTCGACTTCGTCTTTGACCTGCCGATCGATGACAAGGGTAACAACGGGATTCTGGCGTTTGTCTGCCGTTTGAGCAAGATTGTAACGGGGTTACATGAAAGGGGTACCCCAGAAAGGGTACCACCTTTAGAAGTTGATATACTTCTGTGAGTATTTGTTTTAATACTCTGATGGAGTTGTGTGAGCCACACTGTGGTGTGGGCCACACTACTGCCACGTAGGTTGAGGTGGCTGAGGGCCAACCAATAGTAATTAACCTACCTTTTATATGCATAATTAGGATAAAGTATAGTTAATTAGGAGTTTGTATTACAGGCCAAATGAACCTAATTAACTATAAATAAATCAGTCTAAAATCTACTCTAAACTGGCTATTAAGTCCCCCCAGACCAGGGACTAGTGAACTGCCGTTCACTTAGAGTTTGTATACTCTTAATAGCACGCTTCCTCAAGCAAGGTGCTCGTGTGACCCCGTCACAAAGATGGTGCATCTTGCTCCAGTACGTGCAAGTTCACCGGGGAACAAGCTGCACAACTGTTCCGGATAGTGTGTTCCGCTATCACGGTCTACCAGAGACCATCGTCTCGGATCGAGACCCGCGCTTCACACGGGTGTTCTGGGACACCCTGTTCCAGCTACTGGGAACTAAGTTGACGATGTCAATTGCGGACCATCCGCAGACGGATGGTCAGACGGAGCACGTCAAAGGCGTGCTCGAAGATACTCTGCGTAGTATATGTGCTGAGGCACCTCGGTCCTGGTCGGACCAGCTGCCTATGGTTGAGTTTGCGCTCAACAATGCGGTACACGCATCAACGGGGCTTATCCCGTTCTATTTGAATGGGTTACGACACCCCAAGGTGCCGCTAGCCTTGCGGGGAGGCACCGATTCCTCCTTCGTAAATGGGGAAGAGGCTAGGAAAGCCTTTTCCTCCCAGGTCTCGAAGATCGAGCCAGAGTCTTTACAAAGACAATTGTCGTCATTTATTGTCGACCGGGTTAGAGACGCAATGGCGTTTGCCCAAGACGGACAAAAGGAGTACTCTGACAAAACAAGTAGAGGAAACTTAAACGTGTTTAAAGAAAGAGACTTAGTCCTATTAGACACTAAAAGCCTACCGCTAAAAGTGGTTAGCTCTGTAGAGAGCAACTAGTTGAAGCACCGCATCATTGGGTCTTTCGCGGTCCTGGTCAGCCATGGCACGGCGTACACACCATTGACCTCCCGAAGTCAACGGCGATGCACCCGACGTTCTACACGGGGCGTCTTAAGTGGTATCGCGATTCGCTGGGTCCTTCTCCTCAGCCGGAGGAAGGCCAAGGTGAGAACTCACCTCCTCGAAACGAGGCTGAGTCTTCTGGACAAACGGAGTTGCGGGTGTCGAAGCCTGTGAATTAAACACAGGCTGGTACCCACGCGAGTCATACGAAGGGTATGACGGTACAGAGTGGGAAGAGCTCGGGTAAGAACCTTACCCATAAGCCGAGTGGTATGAGTACCCCTGCGGCTCATAAGAGGGCATCCGACCCTGCACCCCATGGTTTAGAGCGTCTAATCCTCGACGGAGCTCCTTCAAGGCAGCAGCCGGAACTCGGCAGTCAACACGCCCATGGATCTTGTGAGTCTCGTGACCAAGAGCGTCCAAATCTCGACGAAGGACCTCTAAGGCCCCCGGCTTGCCAGCCTGAGCGGCAGCCTGACCACCAGGGCCAAGGCCAAGGGCTATCGCGATCGCGTAAACACGATCTCGAAGGTGACGGACCTCGTCGCTTAGCAGGTACCCCACAGAGTCCCGACCCGAAGTTGAGGGTCCAGAAGGATAAGGCTGAGAAGGAGCCTCGTACTCAAACGCGTGTGAGAGGTCCTCCTGCCCTCCTTGATCGGAACGGCGAGCTCCACTTCCAATATGAAACGAGTCGTTCGTTCTGGGAAGCGCTAGCTCCTCGTGAAGTGGCGGGGTTACCCCTCGTCACAGAACTCGAGGGGGCCGGAAGACCGGCTCCGGGTTGACTGCCCGAAGGCTGTTGAGCTCTGGAATCAACAACAGCCGGGGCGTAAGTAGTCCGTGGCTTCTTAGCCGCCTTACGGTGTACGTTCCCTGAGTTGACGGAATCGTATCCGCGCTCATCTTGAGCGCTGGGCTTAGACAGCTGTCTAACTCCCTCCATGACGGAGTGGAGTTACCGCTTAGCAATTAAGTGGGTAAACGCAATGCGAAGATCGCGCTGGTCCACGACGTATGGCAGCAAGGGATCTTCTAGGAGTTTCTTTAACTCCTGAACTGTAAAGTTCTTTCGAGAAACCCATCTCCAGAACAGGTCTTCTGCCTGAGATTGGATTGTGGTGTTCTCGGGCAGTACCCAAGGGTACCCCCAGATGGGAAGAGCCCACCACGGTCTTCCGGTTTCTTCCGGAGACTAGTGAATTCCTTAAGAGGAATTCGGTGTGGTGCAAGCAGCACACACCTAGCGGCCTCGATGTCTTTTACAAAGAGCGGTTCATCTTGAACCGAGGCACGCTCATAGGCGCCACGCGAAGTGCGCCCATTGTTAAGACCACGAGGAGCCTTGAGGTGCTCCAAGAACATAGGAGACCCAGACCCCGCATCCGGTGGGTAGCAGCCGCGAGGATACACCGGTGTGGGAGGTGCAGGAGCGCCTTGCAGCTGAGTAGCTTGATAGCGCTCCTGCTGCTCATCGAGATCGTTGGGGATCTCTTGGGGCTCGGTGACAGCCCCCTCCTCTTCGCCTTCGTCTGAGGAGTCAAGTTGGAATCGGAATCCCTTTGTGATGGAAGGCTCTGACGTAGGAGCGCTAGGGGCCTCGCGCTTCTTAGCAGCAGCAGCAGCACCCTCATCAGCATGTTTTTGAGAAGCTTCTGTCGCAGTTTGGGCTCGATCCTTACCTGGGGTTAAGTCGATGTCTTCCTGTTCCTGTATGTATGGTTTTGAATGAATACCTTCCTCGAGTCTCCTCTCTATTATCCAGTTTGGTTAGCTTGTAGGGTATTATTGCTGCGAATTGGAATGGTTTTAGTACTTTACTATATGGTCCGATTAACCATGGATTATCATTCCACTGAAGTGATTGCCAAAATGTACCTTTGTGTTCAGGTACTTCCTCTGTTTGCTCTTCAAATTCATAATTTTACTAAATGACGAACATGTAATCTCCTTCCCACCAACTCGTACATTCTGCAAGCATATTCTCGTAGTGCTGTCCGACATGCTTTTCTCGATCATTCAGTATCTCTGGAGTTGATTTTAACCATTCATTAAGATGTTGTGATCCTGTTGCTGCCTTCCTGCGTACTGGCTGACTCGGCGATACTATATGGTTCCCACCTTGATTTACCCCAAAGTTTCATGCTTCCGTGTATAAGTCTGGTTTTTGCATTAACCATCCAAAACATACTTAGCCTGTTGGGTTTTGATCGCTAACTGAATTGAGATTAGCCCAATCCCACCGACTTTTCTTGGTTGAAACACAAGTTTTGGGGTTATCTTGTGTCTTCCACCATTTGGTTATACGTTACTTAGCAAAAATTTTGTTCTGTAGTTGCAACAACTGTTTTGCATCCCCAGGATGGTATTGGAAATACCGCCGACGTGAATAGTACTGCAGGTAGTACGATCGAGTTTAGTACTTCAATTCTGTCTTCAACCGAAGTAGCCACCCGACATGTTGTTACCAGTCTCCGCTCTATCTTCCTGATTCTATCTGCTCAATTTACGTTTTGAGCCTCTGTTGTTCCTACTTGGTACCCTAAATATCGAGTAAATTCTCCATTTTGTAGAATCGGAATACCTAAAATTTAGGCTGGAGTGGAAATTCCTGTGTTGAGACTAATGAATACACTTTTCACTGGCTGAATATGCAACCCTGACAATTCTCCAGACTGGCATACAATCCGAAGTACATGTCGCAGTTGACTTGCTTTCTGCATAAAAACGATAGAATAATCTAAAAATGCTGAAAAGAGGGGTTCGCTTTCAGCACCTACCGCTATTCTCGTTACATCGTGCGCTTGTTTGAGTGCTAACCCCAGAAACTCCATCACAAGGATTAAACGCAATGGTGCTAACGAGCATCCTTGTCTTATCCCAGAATTAATCTTACATGTTTGGATTGTTCACCATTTACTTGAAACCATGCAGTTGTTCCATCATAAAATTTCTTTATGAGTTCAATAAACCGCTGACTGAATCCGAATTTTTCCAGTACCAGTAGCATAAATTCTCTGTCCCGTGTATCGTAAGCTTTTTTTAAATCTAGCACTAAAATGGCTGGTATGTTTTACAACGTTTGGCCGCATCGTCTGTTCCCATCTTCAATTGGGCCATCATCATTATGGCCGCATTGTTCATCTGTCGTCCATGTACAAATCCTTGTTGTGAATTTCCAATTAACTTCTTCAAGATCTTTTGTAGCCGAGTGGCTATTACTTTGCTAAAAAAAATTAAACTTGTCTGCAACAACGTGATTGGCCGGTAATCCATAGCGTTTGTCGAGTCCCCATTTTTAAGTGGAATCCCCAGACCCTCTAAGAAGGTCGGCGGGGGTTCTTTGCCTTGTAATATTTCGTTTCCTACTTTTGTCAGGACTGGGGCCATTACTTCTTGCGTATCTTTGAAGAAATCATTGTTTAATCCATCTGGTCCCGCAGCTTACCTCGATTCAGTTGAGCAATCACGTCTACTACTTCTTGCAGCTCGTTGTTTGTAGTTAAATTGGTGTTGTCTTTCTTGTTACTTTTCTATCTGCTGGAAGTTGTACTAATTCACTTAGGTGGTGTCGCAAGCTACGCAATGACACTGTTCGATAATTGCTTCCTAGAATGACACTCCACTCCTGGGCAAACTTATCAGCCATATTTGATCCAAGTTCGAGCATAGTTCCATGTATAGGAAGAATTGTACTCTTCCAAATTAGCAGCTAGCATTGTTGTCCTAGTACCTTGTATTCATCATTCTCGTGATTTCTTAGCTTTATCCCTCCAGTATTTTCGCTGCTTCCTCCGTTTTGTTAATCGTTTATCACCTTTACACACTGTGCTGTTACGTGATCCCACGTTTGTCCTTCGTCACCTTTAATCCACTCTCAAGCAGTTCCATTTTTAATTCGTTCACTATCTTGATTTGATTGGAGCTACGAATTGGGTTTGTCATTCTCTTCACCACAGTGCATTTTGGTTTTTGGACTTCATTCCAGTCTTCCATAAGGAGTGCCACCTCTTAGTGATCGCTGGCGACTGGTGGTAACTTAACCTTTAGCCATTGAAGTTGTCCAATTAACTCTTCCGAGATGTACATCCTTTCAATTCTACTAGCAGACGTAGTCGTCCAATACGTGACATGATGATGTTGTAACACTTCCATGTCTTCCTTGGCCCCCTACTAATATCCTTGCATATGTTAATCTCCTTTCTGTTATGAGCCTTTCATGTTCTTAGCGTTCTGGCTTTGAGCTGCCTCGATACCCTTTACGATCTAGGAAGGGATCTAAAACGCAGTTAAAGTCTCCTCCCATTATGATTGGGCTACTTGGCCGTGGCCATTTACGCAACTACGCAATAATCTCTCACTAAGTAATTGTTAGGAGTGTAGATATTTACCATGAATTCCCCATACGCTTGCGCTATCACCCGTTTCGTCCATCAATGCTGTTGAAATAGTTTTGCATGTTTTACTGTCTCTGGATCCAACAAAATTTCGACTCCACCTGTCTTAGTTTCATTCTGATTCCAGTATGAGAGATGTTTGTCCGACTTGTTTAGTCTCCACACTCTATTCCAATATTTTTGTACTTCTCTTACTTCCTCTTTCGTGGTTACGTGAGTCTCCTGTAAGAACCAGACAATCGGATTTTTAGTGTTCCGTATCTGCTTCCATGCCGAAAACCACTTTCTTCTTATCTTCTTTTAAAATACTCGTACATTTCGGCTCATCTCTCTTGTTGTTTTCTTGGCTCACTTGTCACTCTAGCTTGATTGTTGCGGGCACCTTCGAATACTACTGACCTACCGTATCTATCGTATAATGCTCCCGGCCATCGCATCACAGTTGGGAAGGTTGAAATACTTCTTGGTGCCAAATAAGTGTTATCATTTCCCTCACTCACTTGACCGAGCACTTCCGAAAAGAAAATTCCGATATTTGCCCAATTGACTATCTTGTCTCTACAAAAAACACTTCATGATAATTCCAATTATTTTACAAAGCTTCCAGTTGATTTCTCAGTTTTTGCTGGGACACAGTTGTCAATAAGAGCATGCACTCCGCGTAAAGCTCTGAGCAAATAAGGTGATTGGATGCCAAAATGATGTTCTCTAGATTACAAAGCTCGAGGAGCAGGACTTCAGCAATTTCGATTTTAACCAATCCTTCTCGCTATTGACTACTTCCTTTATTTGTTTCTCGGTTGTCGCCGCATACGACCGTTTACTTTAATTGTCTAGCCATTTTTGTCCCATTTGTTCGAGAGATTTTGCTAAACGTTTAATGCCAATTTCAATACATTATTGCCTCTTGTGCTCCATCCATTTTTTGTGTTTTCATCCATACTTTGAATTACGTCTCCATGAAGTGGAAGCTGTCTTAACAAACCTTGTAATGCCTCGGGTTCCTTCGTAGCTGCAAATCTCCATTTTTCAGCTTTATCAGTTGCTGATGGGAAGTCAATCTCCATTCTTCTCCAGGATTGTTCGTAATTGTTCCAGTTGTTCATCCAAATTGGTCTGGTGTTCTCCGCTGCCACTTGTTCTCTCAATATCGCTACACCATTTGCTGGCTTTTCCGTTTGTAGGGTACTGCTGCATTGTGATAGTTTATTGTATTCCCTGGTATGCTTCCTTTTGCATCTGATGTGGCTGAATGATCTCTTTTCACTGTTGTTGTGAAATTTGATTGGTATGGTACTAAATCCAAATGTCATTTGACACATCTGGGGCTACATATTCCTCGGCTGAATAGCTTTTACGTTTTCGTTTTTCAGTGAGATACATTGATGTCACTTAGCTAAGCTAACGACTTCCTATGTCCGTTCTAGTGTTCGCCGCTATGTCGTCCACCAGCCTTCATCCCGGCCAGAGCTACTCTCCGCCGTTACCTGTTGTCAACCCCATCGAGTCGACCATAAGTGCCGCTTGGGATTTGTCCACGATGCTGTCTCACATCGTGGTTCCATCATTGTCCGCCCAGTGGGTGACACCTCCATGTTGATGCTGAAGCACCGCTGCCCAACGTTGAAGTTGTAAAGTTGTTCCTGCGATGCGCACTTGAATGCTACGTTTAGAGTCCATTGCCTGATTGGCAAGTTTGTCCGCCATTTTATTGTGGCACCGTAGATGATGGTGCCACTGGATTACCTGTAGCTGATCAGCTAATCTTCTACTTCGCCAATAAATGTTCTTGAGGTGAGAGGCTTTGGGTGTTTTTCTCCGGCGATGCTGTCGTATTATGATCTCACTATCCCCAATGACGTGTACTGGAGAGTATTCATGTCGGACGCACGCACGTAGTCCCGTTAAGAGACCCATGTTTTCAGCCACATTGTTGGTTGTTGTTTTGCTCGCATAGGACATTTGAGCTAGCCAGCAAACTGTGAATCCTGCGTTATTTGCCCCAGAACGGAGTATGATCGATCCACTTCCACCCGGACCAGGATTACCTCTCGAGCCACCGTCGAAAAATAGTAAGTAAAACTCTGATGGGGCACTGGACAACATTGCTGGTAGCGGATCTTCAACATTGAGAGCATTATTCAGAATGTTGCCAACGGTGTCTCCATGTTGAAAAGGTGCTGCCGCTCCGAGATATAGATGCACTGTTTTGTACCCTTGTCGAAGCCGAGCTAGCATAATGTGCGTTTGGTAACCCGAAGTAACGTTATTGTGGTCGTCAAAATATTGAATTCTCCATCTCCAAACTGCATTCAGATAGATCGCGACTCCAATGCGCCAACAACTCTCCGTCAACTCTGTTAGCGCCTCCGGAAATGTTGGTGATGCGAAGAGCGCCTTTTAAACCATACCCTCCGCCTGCGACCAGACTCCAGCTGGGATCGCGGGGAGTGACAAGCTGAAGAGGGCGAGTTCGCAGTCGTGGTCGCGGAGCCCCAGTCTTTTCCATGGTGAAAGTAGATGCCGTCGCAAAAGTGCCGCAGCTGGGCACCCCCAAAAAACGTGATGCAGGTCCACATCTTGAACGTGAACACACTCTTTGTGAGGGTATCCCATTCTGCTGTTGACAATGTCGTACAGCGAGAAGGCATTTCAGACGGATGAGAAGTTGCTCACCCCACGGCCCCAGTCCAACCACTCGTCTGATTCGTTTCCACTCGAGTTCCCCTAGGCCTTGAGCTGCCACTGTGCTGTGTGCAGCCCATTGGGCCTGTCTCGCTTTCAGCTTCTCAGTTCCCCGCCGTCGTTTCTTCTCTGCGATGCGTGCCTTGTACTCTCTCCTGTGGCGTGTCCATCGTCGCCGCCCAGCCCATAAACAAACCAATCTGCTGAGCTTGGGATGTGGGTGAACTACCTGCACGTCGACTTCTGGCTTTAACTTTCTCTGGAGATGTGAGGTTAAAGCTAGGTGTCCATCCACTCTGTCAATGCGTGGTGATCCGGCGGTATCGCTTTGGATGAGCACTTCTATCGTTGTATACCCCCGTAAGCTGACTATGACAGGGTGATCCGTCGGCACCGCCTGGAATCGGACCTCATTAGGATAATCAGCACTTGTCGCGATCCGTGGAAAATTCATTAGCAGTGTCAGCGCAAGTAGTTCCGCTTGGGGTTTGCCGAATGTACGTGGGGCCGTGCTGGTGTTGAATTCAAAAACCATCACGCCGCGGTCAACACACTGCCACCTAATTATGTCTCGTATAAGCGTGTGCGGGGTAGCTATTCCCCCACATGCCTCTGCCAACGTGTGTCTGGAACCCTCCATTGTAGTAATCTGAAGCGTGTCCATTTCCGCGTAAGGTATCCACTCGATATGGAGTGCTACATCGGTTAGCGGATTTTCCTCCCGTGCGGTGGTGGCAAGAGCATTGAGTAGAAAGCTGCAGTCTGCTGACAGAGTGTCTCCGGTCCATGTCACTGTAATCCCCCCGACAGCAAACGCAGCCACGCAACACCCCGTTCTCGTGGCTGTGGGCACCTCATCAGGATCTGGCGCCCCTGCTTCCGTCAACACCGCTCTCCCTGTGTCCCAGAGCGTTCCACGACGACGCACCCCTCCGGACCGTGGGGGTGTATACTCCGGTGTGATGAACACTGTCGGCGCTTCGCCTGCATTGGTGTGGTGAAACAGCACATCCCCCACAATATGCGACTGTGTTGTGCCGAGCTCGGCCCACTTGCTCACTGTCACCGCCGCCATAGCGTACAGCTCAGCGCGCAGGTCTGGGATGGCGAGGCCTCCATTAGTTCTTGGTAGCGCTGCTAGGTCTGCATCTAACCACGCCCTCGCCCCTTGGACGTCTCGAGTAAATTGCCCATGCCAAACATAATTTTTGATTCGTGCGTTCATGAGATTCACATCCGCAGTTGTGGGCCATGCGTGCCGTGCCACATACATCAGCTTAGGTATAATTATTGCGCTGGCGATTAGACTGCGTTGATCCACAGTGAGTACTTTTTGGGTGGCAAGTCGCAACCTTGTTTCCAGTTGCTGTCCCGCCACTTTCCACGTGTAGGACGACTCAACAGCGCTGCCTACCTGAATCCCCAGATACCTACACGCCTCATCTGGAGGTTGATATTCCATGCCATCAGGAAGTTTTGGTGGAGCTGTAGGCCCTTCCGCATTCAGACGGATAACCTTGGTTTTTTCGGCATTGATCTGAAGTCCCGAAGCTTTGCCAAAGGTGCGTAAAATGCGCATGAGGGGTGGGATGTCAGCTGGATCTCTCACGAAAGCCGCTGTATCATCAGCGTATCCAGCAACGCGAAGTTCGAATCTCCCTGCTTCGGACTGGACAATGATGCCTCTTACCCCTAAGTGACCATCCAACTTCCGATACAATGGATCCAGCGCCAGGATAAACAGCATGGGTGCTAGCGGACACCCTTGCCTGATGCCGCTCGTGACGTGTACTTTGCGCGACCGTGTCCCATTTGCTAAGAACTGCACTGTTGTACCTGCATGAATCTGCCATACCGCCTTAATGAACTTTACAGGATAACCTTGACGTCGAAGTACCTTTAGCATGTACTCCCGGTCGAGCGAATCATAAGCTTTTCTAAAGTCGAGAAGAAGAGCTGTGGCTGCTATTTGGGACGGGTCAGCTATTGCCATTCGTTGTGCTGCATCATACAGGTCCAGTGTCTCGTGAATAGTCCTGCCCGGTACAAATCCATTTTGATTCGGGTGTATTTGATCGGATAGTGTGGCACTCACGCGAGTTGCCAATATCCTCGTGAATATTTTGTAATCCGTGTTCAGAAGCGCAAGAGGGCGGTAGTTGAGGGCGTTGTTTTGACTACTACTTTTTTCAGACAGAATATGTCCGCCTCGAGGAAAGACGATGGAAAGTGGCCGGCGTCGTACCACAGGTTGAGCAATATCGTCAGAATTGGAACAAGCTGTTCCTCGTAGTCCCTGTACCATCCGTTTCCGAGCCTGTCGGGACCAGCCGCCTTCCCTCTTTGCATGCCCGGAGTGCGGTTCGTACTTCTAACTCCGTGATGACGTCTGCTGTAGCAGCTTGCTCTGGTGTAGATCCCGTTGCAGATGCAGTCCATTCTAGCACCTCGTCAATGGCATTCGTATCCGCTGCATCTTGCTGGAGGATAGGTGTCCATGCATCAGCCAAAATGTCTGCCTTGTCGTGGATTCCTCGGTCTGGAGCTCCAGCTATCGGGTCTAGCTTGTGAATCGTGTTGTCGCTGAACTTAGTTGAGATTCGTCTGAAGAATTCCTTCGTCGTCTTCCCCGTCCAATGGGTTGTGTCTCTGTATAATTTTTGCTGTCGAATAGCAGTTTTCGCTCGCTTACAGTCACCAATAGCGCGTCGTAAGCGTGCTGCTCGCGTAGGGCCTGCCGTATCATCAAGCGAGAGGCCATCCATGAGATCAGTAACTGTGTCCACTGTGACCGGCCGTCCCGCTCCTCTTCTTGCAGTCGTTGTTGCTGTCGAAGAAGTCTGGTGAGTTTCTGCTTGAGGGTACCGCGCAATGAGCGTTTACGTGCTCGAATGCAACGTCGTGTTCTCCTAGCTATTTCGCTCTTCAGTTGTTCCCATTTTACAGTAGTTGTTGCTGCTGTCACCTCGGGGTGACTCAGAGTGGCCTGAAACTCTTGTAGCAGTTGTATTGTGAGTTGTTTGACCTCCTCGGCCGCGAAAGTTGGAGCTGGATGGATTCGAGCTGGCCGACGCACACGAATCGGATCGTCAGGTGCATGCAAATGCAACTTTGCCCCGTGGTGATCCGTTGGCGCCCCCGCTAGTACCGTGTTCCAAGCCGCAACCCATGCCAGTGTTTCCGCCGATACATACCACCTGTCCAGGCGAGATGACGCCTCACCTTTTCCTGATATTGTATAATGGTATGTGTGCGTGTCGTTGTGGTGTTTGGCTAAGTCATATTTCGCCCAATGCGATGGTCTGGCGATAGCTACCGGATCCAGCAGTCCCCACTGCGACAACAGCTCCCTCAGTCTGGGAGAATCGTGGCCTGCAGCACCGTGGTGATACGTGCGGTCTGCTTCGTCGTTGAGTGTACAATTAAAATCTCCTCCAACCAAGACCAAAGCATCTTTAGGTAGATCAAACGCCTGGAGATTTTTATAAAATGCCTCCCTCTCGGCATATAGGTGTGGTGCATACACATTGCACACCACAGTTCGTTTTCCTCCCAAATATCCTTGCACCGCTATGAAATGAGGTGTCCAGTGCTCCTTGAGGACGGGAGTCACATTTTTAAACGATCCGTATGGATCGATAAGGACTGCTACCCCGCCCTTCCTATTGTTGGAAGGCGACCAAAATGAGAGCTGCTGCTGTCCTGGGCCCTGACGGAACCCCCACCGGGTTGCAAACATCTTCTCGTATTGAAGCACCTCCTTTGAGTTCACATGTGTTTCCTGAAGTATTGTCACATCTGATCTGCCGTGTTGATTGGTGACCCCAAAGGTCCCGAACCATGTGTTTCTGTCCTGTTCCGTGGCCCCAAAGCCGTTTACGTTCTGTGTTACGAAGCCAAAAGTTTGCTCAGTGGTATGAGTGCTCCCAGCTCGTCCATATTGCTCTGTCTCCCGTTCAGCTTGTTGTCGGCTCCGTGTTCTAGCCTGCTTGTCGTCATGAAATGTTTTTGTATGTGTTTCTGTTTTTCGTCACCTGTGACTACATCATAGTAAGATGTCAGCGCGGGTGATGTATCTGGGCATGACTTTCGCCGATAGGTTCCCACAATCGACTTGGTGATACCCTCATTCCTCTGTTCTCTTTCTGGCAGTTTTGGCTCGTGCACGAGCCTTTCATGCTGTGCGGGCTGCTCCCCCTGAACAGTTTTTCCAAGCACCTGAGTGCATTTATTTCCGATGCTCCGACTGGAGCTCGGAGCCATCAGTCCCACCGTGATCATACCAGGCAAACCCTCCGGCGGGAGCCAATGTGGCGGCGCTCCAATCATTATAGGCAATGATATTTGTACAGAGCGTGCGCATGAAACCAAACTCCTTGTACCAGGTTGCCCTCGCTCCAGTCGGTGCCCTCCCCATGGGGGTGGCGGCCCAGTCACTGATAACAAATGGGATGACGTGGAGTATGAACCATTCTTGCTCTGAGAGCTCTGTAGGTTTTAAGCGGCACTTAGCAGCACCAACCCATTGCTCCAACTGCTTCCAGCGTTCCGGGGAGCGCGCCCGAGCCTCCGCGGTGAGATGATGGATTGACGTGTCTGTACATTCCTCTATCCAAGTCAGGCAATAAGGCTGGGTGGAGGTAGGTACATTTGCATCCTCTGCAATCCTCCTTAGCGCATCCAACTGTTCTTTGTACGCTTCGTGTGCTCCCCATTGGAGTAGGCAATCCAGTGGCCAGCCTTTGGCCTCCTTCTCCGGATACGGAAGAAAAGCAAAGAAATGCCGAAGTGCCGATGTGTTGGTGAGCAGCCACTCCCTTATAGCCGATGGTTTGGGATTGCGACGTTTTGTTAAAGGAATTTCCAACTCATCACGGTACATGGAGCACCATAAGGCAAAAGCCTTGGCGTTGGCCGCAGTCACTAGGTCGTTGAGCGGCACGTCAACCTCGTCTGTTGGTTTGTCCAATGGATCTCTGAGTATTCGGAAGTAAGTGTTCGCTACCATATTCCCAGTGGCAGGTCGGGCCTGCCGTATTGGTAATCCAGCTACGATCGAGTCCTCCGTGTTATCGCTTTGTGAGTTTGCTGCATAGTCATCAATTCCGTATGCTGCGTGGATGTAGCTCTCTTCAAGTGGCAATACAACTGGCCAATCTATCGTTACTTGAGATTGGTCTAGCAGGGGCAGACCAAGTCTAGCATGCACCAAGTTGAGGCGATCGCGCATCTCCAAACGCTTGTACATGAGCCCATTAACATCTGGGGTATTAGCCAGCTGATTTATAGTCTGCAGGTCCACACTAGCTTCTGCAGGAGTCATATCATTAACGGACTCTTTCCATTGTACATATCCGAGATCGTGGAGGCGTACTTGACGTCTCCTTCCGCTCTCCATTGTAGGAAAAGTTCTCCATGGCTGACGCCAGAAAAATGGCGGTCATGATGCCGCAACACAAGAAAGGTCGGGAGAACGTGAAGTTGCCAACACGCTTCTAGGTAATCTCTTGCAGCTCTGTCCGTTAAGGCCTCAACATATCCACTTTCGTGATCTGTTCCGTTGGCCCTGCGGAATGGTTTGTACGCGTATCGCTGCAAATGGGCGTCATTTGACGCGGTGACATCAAAAACTAGTATCGGTTCACGAAGATATTGCGCCATTGCTCGGAGTTCATTAGGACCAGCCCAGCACGAAGATGGGACTTGTTCATCAACCGATCTCTCTCGCGCCACATCGTAGTGGCTGTATAAGGCTGCAGTTGCCGCCGCCTGTGACGTATGCGGTGGACGTTTGGGGAATATTTTGCTGTATTCCTGGATGGGATCAATCAGGCCCACTTCCACATCCCGGCGAAGATTATTCATCATCAGTGAATAAATTGATCGCATGAGGTCTGTAGCGTGTGAGATGGTGCTGGCACTGTTTTGGAGCTGGGGCGCTGAATGGTTAATGGTGGATGCGTACAACGCCAGGAATGCGCATTGGCCATTGGCTGCTACCGCCACTTCAGTGCCTTGAAAGCTATTAAGCCAGTGCCCAACTTGAATAGGAAGATCTCTGTCTTCCTCGGCTGTCCCTGTGCGCGACTCCCCTATGATTACGTCCTCTTGAGAGTCCGGAGTAGACGGTACGAAATCTCCAGTGGTAACACTATCCTTCGGCACGCTCGACATTGTGCTTTTCAATGCACTCGCTTGTTCACCGGGTTCATCGGCTTGTAATTCCTTATCTGCTTTCAGGATATAATTTGCCATACGGATTGCATCCCTTTTAACGCTCCCTGCTGCAGACCAACCTTGTTTTCGTGTTGCTTCTTTCGCTTGGAAGGTTTGCTACTATTGGGAATGGAGAGACTTGGCGCCACCGACGCTGCGTCCATTATTACCATGCCGTTGCTTGATTGTACCGCTATGTTGGGCCATTCTTTATCTTCTGTAGTCGTTGTCGCCTCCATGTTGATATCCTCTTTCTCCTCAGCACTCATCATGGCGCCTGTGACCAGAGCCGCTGCCACATTCTCCACCCCGGACATGGGTATGTCCGCGTCTTCTGCGAACGCACAAGGCGCGTCGTCAGCATCTTGATACGACCCGCTGGAGTCTGTCTCCATGTTGTCCCCCTCCTCGTCACTGTCAGAGTCTAGCAGAGCTTCGTATCTGCCGAGCGCTTGTGTTCGTTGAAAGGATACAAAGCGTCTCGATGCTTTGCCGGTGGTCTTCGATTTGCCTGCCGCAGGACCCCCTACGTGATGATTGCGAGGGTTCTTTGCTGTCTTTCCTTCCTTCGCAGCCGCAGTGGGGGTCATGTTTGATTCGATAGCAATTGGTGCCTTTGGAGGAGAGGGTTTGATTCCAGTACGGTCATCCGCGTTTGGATCTGACTTACCAACGCTCGAAGCTGACTGCGTGTTGGAACGCTGTCCACCCTTCTTGTTCTTAGAAGTCTTGGTGTAAAACCCATCCGCATCAGGCTTGCCCCGGCCAGAAGTCCCCCCAGCGATCGATTTATCCGCAGTAAGCGCCTCAGTTTCTTTCGACATCACACGAGTCACTGTGGTCCCTGCCATTGCTGGGATCTCAACTGGCAGTAGCGGGGAGTGCGGCGATGGAGGCTGCTGATTTTGCGTGAGCATCTCAACTACTTCCGCCATAGAGTTCAATCGAAGGTCTACCCACGAAGCTGGCTTGATGAACTTAACTGATCCATTAAAAGTCCGAGTAGCGCGTGCGCTCATCGTCTCCACCTTAGCCGGAGACAACGTGCACCGCTTAGTGCCATGTCTTGGGTTGAGGCATCGTGCACAGGGTCGTCTCAGATTTTGTTGGAAGTGATGAATGTTAACCACAGTACCGTCGAGTATGATTCTCGATACTCCACGCAGACTAGGTGGACATGTAGTCTGAGCAAAGCGAATAGTGTGGTATCTGTTATCATAGATTTCCGTCTGACTTGCCCTCGCATATTCAACATCGAGGACCTTGGCTTCAGAGAACTGTGCAAACGCGCGTGCTAGCGCAGCCAGGCCAAGATTGCCGCCGCCGTAAATTCGGGTTGCATATTGTAGTTCCAGTTGTGCTGCATTGTAATTGCCTGTTCCCTCACCTTCCGGCCGTCTTGTGGTATCCTGAAACACAATGACCGCTTTCTGAAAGCGAAGTGCCTTTAAAAGCCACCTTGCTGCAACCCGTTTCGAGTAGAAAGTGAAGCGGAGGGTGTGTAAGCTATCGTAGCAAAGTCGTTTGACATCGTTTTCCAACGCACGCATCGTGGCATGTCCGGTCCGTTTGTCGGTGTTGGCTAGAAACAGCTCTCGAAAAATGCTAGCATGGGGGGCATTAGTTGCTAGTCTCACCGAAACAGGTAGCGCTGCTGTGGTGTTGCAGAACGCACAAATCCGTCAGATGTGGGTAAATAGAACGCAACCACAACAATCGCCGAGTTAGGTCGGCGTTTGTTGGCCTGCGCTGGGTTGTCCCCTAGCGGTTCGGCCCTTCCGAGACAGCTGGTGTCTCGCTTCCGCCGAGTACCAACCAACCAAGCCAGCCAGTAATATGTTATCCCGTGCCCTCCACCAAAGGATGGACGACGGCGCGTTAGCGCTTTTACGGGTCGCCGAGGCAAAGGCTACTCGGCTGAAAGAGTAACGGTACCCGGGCTGTACGGTATACCGACCCGCCGAGCTCGGCGGGGTTTGTTCTTCGCGCTTGGCGAGACACGCCCTTCCCCGGGCCAACCTAATCTCTTGGCGCTACCAGTCAGAACTCTACAAGCTATGCCTCTCGAGTTCTGACGGCAGACATAATCCGGCCCGTGCAGGGACTTACCGGAAGAGTGTACACGTGTTCTGGACCTAGAAAATTCTGCTCTGTTTAATACTAGGGGCTTAAGCCCCTTTTCTGATTCCTAATTGGTTCCTATACAAATATATAGTGAAATAGAGTCGTTATAGATCTTGCCGACCTTTCAGCCCAGTCGAAGCGACTGTTCCCGGCTCTCCTGATGGTCGTTAGTCCCTGCGCCTGGTCGCATCTTCTTCCGGTAGCTCTGAAGGTGCCACAGCCGAGTCCCTGGACTCGGCTTTCCCTTCTAAGAAGTCTTCAGCCGAGTCCGTACCGTAGACCACCGCTCCTAAGCTGCTTTTAAAGCCGAGCTCTGGTACGTCGCAATCTTGTACCGTTGACCACGGCTCCTTAGACTCAGCCAAGGGCCAAACTTGATGTTCGCTACATCACAACTGCCCCGGTTATGATACGAGCCGAGCTGGTGAGTGTCAAAACCCATCTTTTTCACTCTCTCAAGTATCGACTCGCCACCGTTAACTTCATTCTTCGCTTCCTCCACGTCATGGCGACTCCACCAGCTCCACAACACTCACAGGTACGGTTCTGCTGTCGCCTCAACGCTCTCGTTCATCCACTAACATGTCAGCTTTGTCCACAGGCTTCTCCAATCATTCCCGTTACCTCCGCCGGCCGTGGTTCGGAGGCGTCCGCGGAGTTGCCGGTTAGAGGGGCCAGTGCGCTTGGGATCAGCAGTGGTCGGGGTAACCCGGTCATTGACTTGACAACTTCCCTTGAGACTGGTCCCGGTTCTGGACCGTCTTCTCGCACGTCCTCCCCTCGTCAGCCGAGCTCGCCGGGCGACACCACTTCGGACGCCACCATTAAGTCGAGTTCGGCCGACCAGGTTACCTCGGATCCGGTTTCTACTCTTGTGATGGAACAAGGGAACCGTCACCACGAGGAGCACATTCAGTTGGCTCGGTTGATCGCTTTCGCCGTGACACAGCCGCCTGAGCCGTCTGACTCGGCTCAGCGCGATGCTATCCTCCATGCTGAGTCAGCTAGTGCTCTGGTGGACATCCTTCGAGGCGAATATCAGCCTCCTAACTCGTCTGCCGAGTTAGCCCAGCTGAGATTCGATTTACACTCGGCTGAGGCGTCTAACGCGTCTCTCCAGAAGCGGCTGGGCTCTTCGCTGGACCAGGTCGCTCAGCTAAAGCTGCAGCTTGAGACTTCCGAGCGAGAGTGCCACCTCTGGAAGCGCGAGGTTGACAAATCAGTTGGTCGTGTCACTTCCCTCCGGAAGGCCTTAACCGCCTCCGGAGCTGAGCTCAAGCAAGCTAGGGCTGCCCAGACGGCTGAGGTCACTGCCACTCAGTCCGCTCTTCATGCAGCTGAGCTCATGATCAAGAGCCGAGATGAGGACATTACGGCTCTCTCCGAATCAATTGTCGAGCGGGATGAAGCCTACAAGATCCTTCAAGGCGTCTCCGCCAAGCATTTCCAGCAGCTACAGGAAATTGTGTCGTCGTTGGATGATGATGGCTCCTACAAGCTTCGCCACGCAAAGAAGACCATCGACGAGATGAGGGAGACCATCCTCCGCCAGAAGAGGATCATCAGTCGGCAAGGGTTCGTACCCATGCATGATCCTCACATAGCTGCTGCGGCTGGAGCTGGCCTGGACGTTCCTGTTATGGATCAGGCTTCGCTCAAACTGAACGCTCGACTTTGCCGTCTGCTAGCCGAGCGTTTTCCGGAGGTTATGCGAATTCCGGACGGCGAAGACCGGGTCGTGGAGTTGTGCATTCGTTCGCATCAATCCGGGTCGGCTAGTATTCAGGCTTCGACTTCCCACTCGGCTGCTGTTCCTACGCCAGGCTCTGGCTCGGCAGCAGCGTTACCGCCGGGTTCCAGCTCGGCGGGTGCTCAAGTTCCGCTTCGCCACCGCCCTTCACGGTCGATTGAAGCTCTCCGCCGAGTTCGGAAGGATAAACGCACGCCTTCCCAGCGCCTGCGCGTCCTGGCCAACCCTGAGTCGGCTACAGCTGCAGGTCCTCGCAAGCGGAAGGTTGTCCTTCCGCCTTTGCAGCCGTATGGTCAGCCGTTGGCCGGAGAGGAAGGGTACGAGGAGGCTGCTGCTCTTATCGGTCCTCCGGACGATCCCTTGTTGGCAGCTTCCGACAGCGAACTGACGGTTCCATTGGCTCGGCCATTACCTCGTCAGAGGAAAACAACCAAGACTGCTCCTCCTCGGTGCTCAGGAAGCTCATCCGCCGAGTCGAGCGGTCTTGTCATCCAAGATGCTAGTGTGAACCGTGTGTCGGGGAGTGCTTCTGACGGAGCAGCGTCGCATTCCGCTGCACCAACCTCGGCAGGCCAATCCGCCGAGTTAGCTGCGTCGCCGACCCAGCCGGTCGCTCCCCTAGCGTCCTCATTGTCGATGAGCACTCCTCCAGCAATAACGGTACCGAGCTCGTCCTCGGTTGTGGTTTCGATTGTTCCCCCAGTCCCTACGCCGAGTCCGGTGGCTCCATATGGGACTCCTGTATCATTGCCAGCTCAACCTAGCTCGGCTAAGGTCCACCACAAGTACCGCAAGTGCCGTCGAGCTCGGTTGCTCGTCTCTTGGCCTGCAAAAGTCGTCCCGTAGCATCATCTCGGGCTGCAGCCATTTCCGCCGGATTGACGTCTCCATCCGGCCGTCCTCTCCGTACTGCTGCAGCAACTGCCCGCCAGGTTAACGCTCAGTTGCTGGAGACCTTGGAACTTCGGATAATGTGGTACTTGGTCTCGATGGTGGATCTACTGGTCCCAATCCATTCCGCCGAGTTCAGTTGGGTCTCTTTCGCACCCACTAGAATTCTCAAGTGACTCGGCTGACGATGATCAAGCAGCCGAGGCCAGCTCGGCGAATACGGCTTCGACCACTACGAGTAATGCCCCGGTCAGTTCTGCTTCCAGCCTGGCCCTTTCTCGTCTCGCTCAGCTCTTTGGCTCTGATGACGAGAGCGATGATGACGACAAAGGCTCCGACTCGGCTGATGTGTCTGCTGTGTCTACGGTAGTCTCTCCTCCGCTTCCTCCGCCTCACGGCAAGATCCAGAGCTATTTGGCCGCTGGCCAAGTTCCTCCTGGTCCGCCTCCGGCTCCTACCTCGGGAGGGTCTTCTCCTCAGGTGCCAACCCCGTCGAAGAAGCACCGGAAGAAGCACAAACACAAGCACAAGCGCAGACACAGCACAAGCATCGCTCATTGTCACCAAGTGGTGGTTCGGACGATAGCGACTCGGCTCGTCCCAAGAAGAGACGGAAAACCGTTCCTGGCAAGTCCCAGGCGCAAGTGTCAGCGGCAGCCGAGTCTGGGGATCCTGAATCTGGTCGAGCGGTTCCTTCTGGAACTTCCATAACGGGCTCCCAAGGATCTACCTCTCGCAACTCGGCTCCCGCTTCCAACTCGGCTCCCGCTCCAACTCGGCTCCACAGCCTACCAGCGTTGTTAGCTCGGCTCCGGCTTCCGATTCTACTCGGCGATCTGCAGAGGTGGCTCTCCCAGCTCAGCTGCAAGTTCCACTGGCGCAGCTCCGCACTAGAGCCATGCAGTCGGCCTCAAGGGACTCGCGCATCACTCCTCAGCTGGCGAGACTCCGGACTTTGCCGTTCTTCCACGCTGGCGCCGAGCGCTGTTGGGCTGGAATACTGAGCTGCCAATCTGGCCGAGTTCCTTTGGAGCCTTCTGGTGGTGCTAAGCCTCGTGTCCGCGCCACTCTCTCAACTCTGGCCGGAGTGCGTTCGTTCGTGGATGTGTTCAATCCTCGGCACCCTTTCCAGCAGTTACGGCGTATGTTGCCGGATCTCCCAACATTTTTCTCTCCGTCAGTTTTAGCTGAGGCTCGATCTCGGCTAGTTGGCCATACGCGGCCGTCATCACTCATGGAGACCTTGGAGATTTATGGGTGCGACTCCGGGGAGACCTTCCTGCATCGGGGTCCCCTAACTCGGCTGCTGACTTGGCTTCACATACTCGCTTCTTCGTGGCCATGTGCGAACGGACTCACTGGTTGGTTGAGGCTAGCGTTTTGATCGGGCTTCACCCTGCCTTCGACATTAGCATCCCGCCGGATGAGCTTATTGCAGTCTACAACGTGTGGACTCAATATCGCATCGAGCGGAAACGCCGAGGTGACGCCTTGCGGGGTCTCATGGCGGCAGCTTCGGATGAGTTGTACTCGGCTGTCACAGCCCAGTCCAGTGGTGGATTGCCAACTCCCCGAGTTGATTCGGAGTTGTACTTCGACCCGTCAGTTCCGCTCTACCCTTTGTAAACTTACCTTGGGTGCCGGACAGTGCGCTCTGGTCGGAGGAGGTCCTTGCTGTGGATCACCACGAACCTTGGCGGGCATGGTGGTTGTTAGACCCAGCCCGTCATCCGTTCAACACCTGCTTCCGACCTCGGAACCCCGAGTTTATGGTGTTCGCTCCTCACGGCATGGATCCTCGTGTTGTTGACGAATCCATTGATGACGACGTGGATTTAGCCGAGCCGGATCCACCGCGGATCCCTATTGGGCTTCCGCCGCGAGAGAACCGTACCGGGATTTTCATCTTCGAGGATCTCGGTGGGACTACTCCCCCCCGGCGTCCGATGATGGACTGGGGTCTCCGAACCTTCGAGGTGCGTCTCCGACAACTTCCTTGTTCGGGCCCGACTCCCCGGTTGCTTCCGCTGGGGTTCAGTTGCCGACGGCCGTCGACTCGGCTATTCCTAGTCCAGCTCAGTCACCGAGCTCGGCTATCGAGATCTTAGCTTCAGCAGCTCAAGCAGTCGCTGCCCAGCCGCCAAGTAGTCTTCCCCCAGGTGACTCGACTTCGTCGGATCCCTCGCGGTTGCAGGAAATTTAGGTTAGGCTCCATCTTCATATCTTTTCCATTTCGTAAATCATATAATCATATAGTTTGATGCCGTAGCATTTCGCCCAGCTCAGCCTGCTATCTTCACTGAGCTGGCCGGGTTCTCCCAGTGCAATGGATTGTTATTCTTCATCTGCAACTTGCACCATTTGCAGACGATTTTCCCGTTTCTTTTGGCGCAAATAATCAAAGAGTAATCCTCCACAAGACAAATTCGACAAAGGTTCCCAACTCGGCTCTTCATAACCGACCCACTTCACTTTGAACCTTCGCTCATTCCTTGATGTACTGGTGGATAGTGGTAACTCGTCGTCCAAAATGGCCTCAACTTCATACTGATTGGCGCCTTCGTCAGGTTCCCAGCTGTCCTCTGGGAGCAATTCTTCATCGAAGTCAAACCGTTGATCTTCTTCAAGCTCGGCTATGAGCCGAGTCGTGGGTCTCTTCTCGGCGTCAACCACTTTCTTCAATCCAGACACATGGATCACCGGGTAGAACCTGTATCCGCTCTTGTCAGGCAATTCCAACTCGTATGCAAACTCCTCGACTTTCCTCTTCACTCTGAATGGGCCATGCCATCTGTGCGCGAGTTTCTTAGTGAGCCCTTGCTTCACTCGTTCCATGAACAACCACACTTGGTCACCTTCCTTGAACAGCGACTTCGTAGACTTGGCAGGGGTTCCCATCGACTCGGCGGTGGCTTCAGCCGACTCGGCTGATGTTCCGCCCGACTCGGCGGTTTCCGAATTGCTTCTAGCTTGAGGCGTGGCTCGCTGTTCAACTCGGCTCAGCGACTCATTATGCTCCTTTGCTCGGCGGGCTTTCTCCTCAACTGGCACTCGGCTGCTAGACGTAATGCAACTTCTCTTTGTCGATTTGCTTCTCGGCGCCACTCGGCTGGAGCGGCTAACTCAGCTGAGCTGCTTTGACCGTACTTGACTGACTCCGTCATAGCCTTCATCGTTGATCGCGCATCCCAGCCATGTACCAGGTAAAATGGGGTTTCTTGCCGAGTAGAGTCTCTTGAGTTGTTTATCGCGTATACCATCTTCTCGGTTATATCATCCCAGTCAGCTTGTAATGGATCTTCCACGTAAACCCGCACTGTCTGGATCATTGTCTTCACTGACCGCTCTTGTTGACCGTTGGCTTGTGGTCTGTAACTCAGTGTGGCTCTTGACCTCGACTGCATCATCTCCGAGAACTTCTGGAACACTTCACTCATGAACCTGGGATCTCTGTCATGGCGGACTAGTGACGGGGCACCAAATCTCCGGAAGACATTTTCTTCAAATGCTTTCGCCACTTCCAGTGCCCCTGTCTCGGCCATCGCCTTCGCTATCACGAACCCAGTAAAGTGATCTTGAAATAGTAATAAAGCTGTGTTGCCCCGCCGAGTTCGTGGGAGTGGTATTACAAAGTCCATCGACACAATATGGAATGGTCGGTCTGACATGATGTTGCCAGGGGAATATCCTCTGAGCTGAGGCTTGCTCTTACTGGTACAACAATCTTCGCATGACTGAACATGCCGCACCACATCTGCATATAACCCAATCCAGTAGTAATCAGACTTAACTCGGTGATAGGTCCGCACAATCCCTTGGTGACCTCCTTCTACCGAGTTATGACAGTTCTGAAGGACTTCATCGACCATGGTGGTTGGAACCACCAATCTAAGGTTCAGACTCGGCTCGTCATCTCCACCTCGTCGGCGACTTCGATTATGCCGGTATAACAGTCCATCTTCGCTGAGTACAAAATCGTCCGCCGCTTTACCGGCATTTCTAACTCGGCGGAATGACAGTTGACTCAGCTCGCCTCTCAGGTAGGCTTTAAGATCTGCCCACCGTAGCTCTTCATCTTGGGCTTTGTCAATGTGTCGTCGTCGTTCCGCTTGGACGACCGCCGGGTCAATATTATCAGCACTTAGTGCCCTTGAGGCGTTCAACTCGGCTCCGTCTCCTTGTGAACTCGGCTGTGTGTCCCCGAACTCAGCTTCACCGCTGGTTTCAATTCGCCTAGCTGGCTGACGCCTTCGGATCTCGAGTTCACTGTTCAGGTCGGGTTCTGTTGCTTCCGGCTGAGTCGAGTCTTCCTCGTTTGCTGGTACCGGCTTGTTTGTTTCTTTGCTCTCGTCATCTTTGAAACGGACTCGGCGTGCCTGGCTACGCGTAATCGGGCACGCTTTCGGGTCTTCCTCGCAATCGTTAGTGCCATCACTGGCTGTATACAAAATTTCTGGTATCCGATTCAGGGTCTTCAACTCGGCTTTTCGTTCAGCGTTCAGAACTACTCGGCTAATTTGGGTTTCCAATGCTTCTGTGGCCATTGAGTCGGCAGCCGAGTTGTATAGTCGTATCACATGTAGGTATTTGACCGAATTCAATTTTTTTGTCAATTCGTTGTGGCGTGCCAACTCGATTTGAAGCGTTTCCTTCTTACAGGCTATCACCCCCATGGATTACTGGATTGCAAGCCGCGAGTCGCCCACGATCACCAAATCTGTCACCCCACGGTCGATAGCTGCTTTCACCCTACCCTATTGTTCATCCCCGTGTACTCGGCTAAATTGACCGTGGTCGACGAGAGGTACGCACTCGCAGCGATCTCAATGTCCCACTCAGGTAAGCGCCACAATATCCATGAACAGCTGCCATAGCCGCCATTCTTTTCCGTCTTTGCCGATCCATCAAAGGACAGTACGTGCCCCTTATAATGCCGTGGTAGTTTGGCATACAGGAGCTCAGGGTCCAGTCGGACCGTAGCCGAGTTCTTCGACGGCGGGGCGATGTGCTTCAGTAACTCGTCTAACCCCACATGCGGGGTTATTGACGCTTGCAACAATTGGACGAAGTCGACATCGCGTTCTCGCACTCTCTTTATCTTCAGATGGTAGGGTGACAATAGTACCGCGAAACTTACAGCTCGGCCATATAACGACGTGGGTTGGAAAACCCATTCCAGCGTTGAGAATCGAGTGTACACATGTAGCACTTTGCCTACCAGCAGCGTATGACATATCTTCAGTAGCTGGAGTAGCGCTAACACTTCTTTCTCGGCTGGGTGATAATTTACTTCATTTTCCTTCAATACCCTGCCGCAAAATCGTACGGGGTGCAGCTTGTCGTCATGCGTCTGCATCAGTGTGTTACTTAATGCCCAATTATTGGCAAAAAGCATGATGTGAACCTCTTTAGCCGAGTCGAAATGACGCAGAATTGGCGCAGTTGCCACTCGGCTTTTTAACTCAGCGAAAGCTGCTTGAGCGGCCGACAAGTCTTTGTTACCTTCGAAATCACTGTCCTTCAGCTGATAGAGTACTGCCCCATACACAGCCAGGTTCTGGATGAACCTGCCGTAGTAGTTCAATGCCCCTAGAAATGCTTGTATGCCTTTCTTCGATTTCGGAAATGGAAGCTCGGCTATTGCAAGAGTTTTCTTTGGGTCAGCTCGTATTCCCTCGGAGGTTACTTCGTGTGACAGGAAATCAACCTTGGGCTGCACAAATATGCTTTTCGAAAAGCTGACACTGATCCTGCACTCGGCTAGCCGAGTCAGCAGCCTCTCTAATGTTTCCAGACATTCATCGAAAGTTACTCCACCAAAGCAAATGTCATCCACAAACGATCGCCGTGTAAATACGGGCGTCAAAACCGATTGGTCGGGTTCTCCACACGTGAACATATCGCCCTCAGGGCTGTCAACCAATTCTTGGAGCGGATCGAGCTCGGCTAGAGCTCGGTTGTCCGCCGCAAATTTGGTCAACGAACTCGGCGGTTGAGTTGGGTCACCCCCTTGACTCTGTCGCCGAGTTGCCGCTACTTCTTCCGCTCGGCGGATCCTTTTAGCGAACTCAGACCATCCACCTTTCGGTTGGACATACCCCCATAATGCGTTATCAATCATTCTTTGGTATATCATAGGGGCATTCTTCAATCCAAACGGCATACGTAACCATTCAAAGTGCCCTAAGGCACACACAAAAGCTGAGATCCGCCGAGCTCGGCTGGTCATCATCACCGCCCAAAAACCACTAGCTGCGTCCAATGAGCAAAACCACAGGTATTTCTCGAATTCCGAAAGTAAGTCATCCACTAATGGCATCGCATATTCCATAATCATCGTAATTGCATTCACCTTCTTGTGGTCGATACACAATCTAATATCCACACCGTTCTTCTTGAGAACAATAACGATGGGCGAGGCCCACGGACTCTTCGAAAATGACACCAATTTCGCTCGTAACAGTCCCTTGAGCAACTCGTATAGTGGTTTCAGGTACTTCAGTGCTACCCGCCGAGCTCGCTGCTTGATAGGTGGATGATCACCCACATCAATATCGCACACAACGCCGTAAGCTGGCGGAGGTAAAGCGTTACCACTGGATATCATTATCTGTTCATTCCGTTTCAGTAGTTCCGTCAGCCGAGTTGGTTGCTCAGGAGTATGGGTTGGACACTTCACATTAGTTCAGTTGTAGTCAAGTTCAATAGGCACTTCCTCACTGAGGTCAGGTAGGAAAGCCAATTCATGAGCGTAATCCTCCAGATGAAGCGTCTCTCCTTTCCTCTCAAAGTGAGCGAACCGGTGATCGGACTCAGCTACCGGTTCTTCGTCGTTTGTACTTGCTGCTGCAGCAAGATATCGCAGCCGAAGGTCTTCTTCAGGGTTATTAGCTACTGCATCATGGGTCGCTTCCAGTACCTCAGGGTCGTCATTGGCTTCATTAGCCGAGTCGGCCTGACCTCCCAAACAGGTTTCAGACATATCCAGCTGAGTCAGGTGAGGCTCTACATGTCGTTATTCCCTCATGACACCTTGCTGAGTGCGACATTCACCCGGCGGCTCCGTAGCCGAGTTAATCCTTTCCGACTCGGCTACACCATCCTGACCATCCGAGTAAATTCCCTTCGACTCGGCTACAGCTCCCTGGGCGTCAGTCACTTTCTTCTCGGCGTCCACAACGGCCCAGCGCTCGGCGCACGTTAACTGCTTCCTCTTTTTTTCTTCAGGCGGTCTCTCCTTCACCCCCTTGGGCCAGTGATACGATTTGCGCTCGACAGCTGGTGGTTGTCGGGATAGCCAGTCTGCGTACAACTCTTGTTCTTTGTACAGCAAATCCTTGTCGATTGCTGATTCGTACGCGAGTACTTGCCAATCCCGGTACTTAGCCGAGTTCAATCGTACGTACCCTTCAGGCGGCAGCATTCCATGCGGTAGCCACATTACTACCGGGAAATGTGCAGGGCACCACACCGATGTTGGCCGCGTACTAGTCAAATAGACTCTGGTTGTCTTGCCTTTGGCATTCATCACTATGGTGGGTATCCAGTCATCTGTTCGTCTCACCCAAAATTCGTGGGTCAACTCACTCGGCTGCCTGCGGCGGAGTTTGAACTCGGCTGTTGCCCGGTCTGACAGGCATACTGCTTCTGTAGGCCCGTCTGCAGTCTGCAACCCATATGTTTGGTCATCTGTGTCTTTTAATGACCGTAGCAAAGGCACCACCCCTTCATCGGGCAGCTTAGCCGCCGAGTTGTAGAGATCCAGCCGAATTCCTGCAGGGATCATGAAGTCGGTGCCTAGTATGAGGTCGACCCCGGCGTGATGAGGCATTATCCATACTTCAAACTCGTAAACAACCTCCCAGCCGAGTGTAACTTTTACCAATGCTTTGTGGGTGGTCGACACCTTGTCTTTACCGATCCCTTGGATATCAATCTGTTGGTCTCGGCTGGCGTACTGCTTCAATCGCAATTTTCTAGCCAGTGTGGAGCTCACCGCCGAGACGTTTGCACCAGTGTCCAGCAATATCTTCACTCGCTTGTCATTCACAGCGCCCATTACGAGTGCGCGCATCCGAACTCGGCGGTCAAACTTCTGTGACGACCACCAGCCGAGTCGCTCACCCCGAAGTAACTTCACCACTCGCGGTGTAGGTGTCACACCATCATACCGCCGAGTCGCCGCTGCACTCACCATCGCCGAGTCGTCTTCATCCGACTCCTCGGATTCACGTTCATTACCGTCGCTATCACTCATTCCTTCGTCCGTCCCAACCGATCCCTCGGGCCATCCTGCTTCCCCTACGAAGGCGAACACGAAATTCGCCTCCACCACAGGTTCAGCTGACTGTGGCAGCCCGGAAAATTCCAACCCGGTCAGTGTTGGCGGGCTGCCGAGTTTAAATCACTCGGCGTGTAGAGATCTTGGAGCTCTTCTGGGACTTTGGATTTGTCAACGTTATTCTTGACGAAGGAAGCCAGCTTTTCATAGCGGCGGAAGAGTTCACATTGGCCGACCTCGTGGACTTGTTTGCAGAATTTGCAGCGTCTCCGACAGAAGTGAGCTGAGTGGCCCATGCCTCCGCAAGCAGCGCAAGGTCCATATTGCTGTCGTTCTCTCGAGTTATCCCGGCGGTCTCGTCCCTCCGTCAGTCCTTTAAATGGTCTAGCCGAGTTCCTCGGGGTCCTAGCCGAGTCGCTTCGGTCATTGGTGAATCCGGCATCGACGTAATCTGTATCATCTTCCGACTCGGCGTCGTCATCCTGACCATGTGCACTGTATCCGTCCGAGTCTTCAGAATCATATAGCTCGGCGTCTCGGCTTAGTTGGCCCCGGCCTGCTTCGATGTGTCCTGTCGACCCGTAAAGTTCCTCGACGACGTAGTCCGCAGTATATATCCGTCGATCACTTCTACGGTCATCTCGGCGTACATCTCTCTTGTCTTCTCGGCGGCCGTCGCGTTTGTCATCTCGGCGTCGATCGTTCCGTCGGTCATCTCGGCGCATTTCATCTCGGCTTCTCCCTGAAACTAGCTGATCTCGTTGTTTCTTCCGCTTTTCGCCCAGAATCTTCTTGTTGATGATCTGCTCGACTCGGTGGATATCGTTTAGCTGAAGCGGGTACAGCATGTCCATGATGTCATCGTCACCGCAATTCAGAAGGAACTGCTCGACATGATCGGCAGCATCGGCCCCACCACGCTCATACTGGATCTTCGCCGTTCGTGCATACCCATTTAGCCGAGTCAAGAAATCGCAGATCGTCTCTTTGTCCTTACGCTTAGCCGAGTAGTATCGCGTCCTGGCCGATTGATCAAACTGTGAGCAGTAGTAATCCAGGAACGCCTCACTCAGCAGGTTCCACCGCGTTTGGGTCTTCCTCGGGAGTTGGCGATACCAACTTTTCGCCGTTCGGCCAAGGCTGAGCGAGAAAGGTTCGCACCAAGCGTCTTGGGGCATACGTGTGCCTTTCATCTCGTAGATGAACCTCTTCAGCCACTGTAGCGAGTCATCGGATCGATACCGCCGGCCGTCGAACTGGGCTATCTTGTCCAAGGAAACATGCGACCTCAATTCCAGATACTGGGATCCTCCTTGATCACCCCTGTCGTTGCTGAGGTGATAGATCTGGTCTTTGACCGTTTCATCTCGGCTTGGGCGATAACCATGGTCATCGTCAGAAACATCTTCCGCTTCAGCCGAGTTGTCTTCTTCGGATTCCCACTTATTTCGACCTAGCCGAGTTCGGTTCTTCTTCGGACTCAGCATGTGCGAGTCTTCGAAGTACGGCGTTCCTGCTGTCGCCCGAAACCTCTCGCCTTTCTTCGTCTCGGGTGTCTTCATCGTCGTGATCTTGCTTGGGTTCGTCGCTGGTTGACTCCCCTTTTGATCCTTCAGGTATGGGGTCTTACTCGACATTTCGCCGAGTTGAGGCTCCATTCCGCCGAGTTGATACCCTGCTCCGCCGAGTTGAGGGCCACCATCAGAAGCTGTCAATAGCCGGGGTTTGATCTGCACTCCGAAAGCTTTCCTTAGCTTTCCCCTCCAACGCAACAGCTCCACGCTAGCCAAGTCAAGGTTCCAATCACTTAGAATCCACGGACTCGACCGGCTGGTGACTCGGAAGCCCATTGCTTTCAGCAGCAATATTGTCGTCTCGGCTACTTCCGCGGTGTCGGACCACTCCATCGGCCCAGCCAGCAGAGGCCCCAGTGATGGCCATCTCGCCTGCGCCAACGGGACTGGGACGAATAACTTCATCCATTCACTATCTCTCATCATCTCTCCGCCGAGTTGCGCTAACACCTTGTTTGCACTCGGCGTATCCGCATTTCGTGTCGCTCTCGGAACAAGGGGCGGACGTTCCCCTTGAGCGACACCTTGATCTTCGTCGTCCGCATCTTCACCGAACTCAGCAGCCAGGTTTCGCTCCACCGGACGCGGAACTCCCATCCGGCCCACTTGGAGCGATAATTCCCCAACTTCGCCGAGTAGCTCGGCTGTCGACTTCACGTAGCCGAGCTCGGCTTTTTCTTCATAGTCTTCATCATCCTTCTCTTCATCACTTGCATGACCTTGGGCGTCCTCCTCCTCGAACTGAACACTGCGAGATCCGTCCGCCGTCGCGTCCATCGTCATCGCAATAGCCGAGTCCGCCGAGTCGGCACAACTCGCCGCGCTTATCCCCGCGTGGGGAGAGCCCTTGGCCGTCGCCGGGCTATCTTCACGTAGCGTGCTCGTTCCCTTGGTCATCCTTCTTCTTCTTCTCCTTGTTAGCTCGAAACTTGGTTACCTTGGTACCTGCGAAAAACAAGCGCACCCCTGTTCCCGGGTCGCGGCACCAGTTGTGGTGTTGTAGAACGCACAAATCCGTCAGATGTGGGTAAATAGAACGCAACCACAACAATCGCCGAGTTAGGTCGGCGTTTGTTGGCCTGCGCTGGGTTGTCCCCTAGCGGTTCGGCCCTTCCGAGACAGCTGGTGTCTCGCTTCCGCCGAGTACCAACCAACCAAGCCAGCCAATAATATGTTATCCCGTGCCCTCCACCAAAGGATGGACGACGGCGCGTTAGCACTTTTACGGGTCGCCGAGGCAAAGGCTACTCGGCTGAAAGAGTAACGGTACCCGGGCTGTACGGTATACCGACCCGCCGAGCTCGGCGGGGTTTGTTCTTCGCGCTTGGCGAGACACGCCCTTCCCCGGGCCAACCTAATCTCTTGGCGCTACCAGTCAGAACTCTACAAGCTATGCCTCTCGAGTTCTGACGGCAGACATAATCCGGCCCGCGCAGGGACTTACCGGAAGAGTGTACACGTGTTCTGGACCTAGAAAATTCTGCTCTGTTTAATACTAGGGGCTTAAGCCCCTTTTCTGATTCCTAATTGGTTCCTATACAAATATATAGTGAAATAGAGTCGTTATAGATTTCAGCCCAGTCGAAGCGACTGTTCCCGGCTCTCCCGATGGTCGTTAGTCCCTGCGCCTGGTCGCATCTTCTTCCGGTAGCTCTGAAGGTGCCACAGCCGAGTCCCTGGACTCGGCTTTCCCTTCTAAGAAGTCTTCAGCCGAGTCCGTACCGTAGACCACCGCTCCTAAGCTGCTTTTAAAGCCGAGCTCTGGTGCGTCGCAATCTTGTACCGTTGACCACGGCTCCTTAGACTCAGCCAAGGGCCAAACTTGATGTTCGCTACATCACACTGCCGTAAGAGTGTAGTTAAAATTTGCTTCATGCATGTCTTCAATCATGGCCCTGTGTTCGCTGACGAAAACTTCCTTGATGAAATTCGGAGGATGCGGGGGTTCTAGCTCTCCATTCAGATAAGCCAGGAAGATCGCGTTCTCCCTTTCAGTCCACCCCCGAATACTCTCATCACAGCTCGCCTTGGCCGGCTCTAGCGCTTCATTTCTCGTCTTCAAGTCATCATGCAGTTCGTCTGGCTCCACCTCCCCCCAATGGGTCATTAAGGTTTGCATGAGCTGCTTGACATGGATAGGATTCCACACGCCTTCCAGCATATGAGACCCTCGCGCCATATCTTCAGTAATGACTGCTGAATTTGGTCGCCGTGCTTTGACCTTGTCACCCCACGTACCATGAGATACGTTTGGTTTCGAGTCATTGCTCTCTCTCTCGAAGTGGTGATGTTTCCATCGTTCTCCTCCGGCTCAGATCTGCCGGCCTCTTCGGTCAGCGGTTTCTCCTCGCCAACCGTAACTGCCGGTTTTCCAGGCGCTGCCGGCATGCCAGCTGCGCCTGCTGCTGTCGAATGTATTGGTCCCGCTATCGTCATGGGTGTTCCACCCGTGTTACCAGGTGGTCCCTTGTCAGGTGGGTCATGTCCCGGGGAAGCCTCCATGGGCTTCACCAGGTGTGAACGTCCGTAGAGTAGTTGTAGCCGCTGTTTCGCTGCCGTCAATGTCGCTCACTCCTGAGCGACTGTTCCCCTTCGGAGTATTTTACGAGTGAATAGCTTTTAGGCGAGTCAAACTCATGTGATAAGGTTCGCTGGACACCCTCCGTTAATTGTTGTATTTCCTTTCTGTCCGCCACAGCGTTCGATCCACATGTTGCATTTTCAGTATTCTGGTCGCTGGATATATATCCCGTTGTTAACGAAATATGTCTCTTTAGAGGGAATTCGCTGCTACCAACAGCATATCGATCCCACCCCAGTTTTTTCTGGAATTAGTGCATCTGCTTTTGAAGATGCTGTTGTATATTCTTTCAAATACTTTCTTAAATGTTCTAATGACTTCTGACTTCAAAAATTTTCCCAACCTCTCCCTATTTCCAATAAAGCATTTTTCCTTGCTCAACATAGGAATAGCTTTCCCAAGTTTGTTAGTGCCATCCCTCTTATTTCTCTCTTTATTGTCGCTACCATTTTCTCCAGATGATTTGGTTTTCCTTTGAGCTCGTCATCTACCAATGCTTGAACCAGAGCTGTTGCTTGACAAATTCCGTTGGGCTGAGTGTGAACTTCTCTTAAACTAATACTCTGTTCAATATCCGACCATATTTCTGGTTCTGTCGTATCCGACGTAGGGTGCCGAAAATTCAATCGTTTGCTCAAATCGACGATCTGAATTTTGCCTTGCTGATATTTGATTGTGTCTCTTTTGCGTTTCAACTCAACCATTAATCGTGTTGTTTGCAAGGTTTATGCATTGTCATCTGATTGCATCAGTCGTAAGTTTTCTTCGGGATCTTCGTTCTGTATTTTATGTGTATCCTCTCCTTGCTTTGTTTCTTTTTCTTGTTGCAAGATTGAAGTTGCACCTTTGATCGCTGTTGTTTTCTCCGTTGCTTTCGGTGGAATCTGAATTTCATCCCCGCTTTCTCCTTCATCTTAGGTTTCAATACTAACACCTGATTTATCTTCTTGTCCTCCTGGGTTCACTGCTACTGCTTCATCCTGGTGTGTTTGGTTTTGCCACTTTAAATGTCCTTCAGCAGTCTTCCATACCTGAGAATGGCTTGGCTAATCTTCTAAACTTTGTAAGCCCTTTTCGGTTACTTCTTTACTCTGGTCTTTCATCTTAATTTCTTCTGACTCCGAACATTGTGCCATTCTGTATCACTGACCTCCGCAGTTAAGACATATATGTCTTACCAATGTACGTGGGCGCTGAAGTATTAGTTTGTGACCAAACCAGTGAATTCGTATCACTTTGTCTAGAAATGTAGGACATCCTGCCAACTAAACCGTAATTTCCACACTGTAGAGAAATGTGCTTTTGGGTTGCGTTTGTCCATCGATTCCATCGTAAATTCAGTGGGTATAATAAAATCAAAGTAAACAGGTTACACGATCTGAATGTAGATACCTGCATATTTCTGGTAGATAACGTTTGGTATCTCGAGATACTAAGCAGTGAAGCCAGGACCAAGTCCTGGTCTTTTCGCGTTTATTTATCCATACCATGAACAAAGCCAGAATTCACGAGCATACTTGAGCTGGTTTATTCTAGTGATGTCTAAAAGACCTGACGCCGTTTAGAGTGGTTTATTACATTAACAATACGAAAATATATTATAATATTTTGTGCGCGAATATTTGAGTGAAATACATAATGAAATGTTGGTTCGGGTTGGTGGCAGACGGTGCCGAGCTGAGCATCAACGTCGCTCTGTGGGGCTGCCAAGGGGGCAGCGTCTAGTCCCATGCAGTATGGCGCGTCACCGCGGGGAGGAGGAGAAGAGGCGTAAGGTGTGGAATCCCGTTCCGCGGCCTCCCCGCGCAGAAGTCTTCGCTGCGCACTATGACCGGGCCCACCATAACGGGCGGTCTGCTAACGACATGGTCCAGGGAGACGAATTGGCCGCATGACAAGACCAAGGTGCGGTGCAAACTTCGGAGGGACTCTGTAATCAACAAGACGGCAACCGACGGGTCCGACCTAGGAGGCGCAAGGAACACCACTGATACTACAGATCAAGGCGTGAGGTCATGACCGGATCTGCAGCAGTTTGGCGAGGAGTCGTGCAAGGAGAAAAACATATACTACAGATCAAGGCGCAAACACCGAGCGAGCGTCAATCTGCACCAGGGCCGAAGACAGTTGAGAATAGACCCAACCAGGAGAGCGATACAGCGAGTGCCACTATATCCAAGGACGAGGAAGATGGAGGGAGGCCGCGGAGACCCTCCTATGTTGACGCATGCGTAAGGGAATACCGTATACTGTGCAGTATAACTGTATAATATACGGTATTCCACACCATAATTGCAAGATAGGTAAAAACTGGTATCTACACCCACCGATATTCTTGACTTGGTTTCACTATGTACCCGATAGCGCAGTACGCGATATCGCAATAACCGGTTTCTTACCGGTAAGTCTGCTCGATCGTGCACCAATGTACTGCGTTTTCAAACAGGAAAATGGCTCGGAGTCACCTAAACTATTAGCAATAGCAATAGCAACATGGGTATAGTACAGTGGTGCGCGATCACAAAAAGGTCGCATAGGTTTAGATAGGTTTATGCTGGATGATAATTTTGCGTAGAACCATGAGCGACGAGGTTGCCGCGGTAAGCGTAGCACATTACATTACTGCATTATGTCAATGATCCGTAGCCTTCATCGTAGATTCCGCGTGATTCATCTGCGTTCCCGTTTTGCCTTGAGCCTCCGAAGTTGAAAGTAGAACTGAATTGAAAATACTAGCTGGCGGCTACCAGCGCAAGTGACGGCCTATACCTATCCAGCCTCCTATCGTTGAGTTTCCTACCTCCAGACTTCGTATGTGGGTTTTAGCTGCTCCAACTTACTCGTCGACGACGTCTCATTGACGGGATTTCCCGACCGTGTGTGACTCTTTGTAATAGAGAGTGAAGTTTCGTTAAATAACGTCATTCGGTTGGTGCAATCCTAGCTAGAACTAATGCATTAACCTTTAACGTTAACTTCTGAAAAACAACAGTAATTGAACAGTGACATTAGTATGATCTCACACGTTTGATCATCGACATCAGAAGCTGTTTTAAACACAAATAGTCTGGATTGGAAACATAGTTTGCTACAAGAATATGGGTAAGTAGAATGTGACGTACCCGAAGTACTGGATAGTGAACATGGAACGGAATGATATCTGCCGTGAATAGTGGTAGTGTGTAGTGTATCCAAATTACGCTGTTACTTAGCATATTGTAGTAAGTCATATTGTACATGTGACGATGTTATTCAAACCTCGTCCAGCGAAGCGAGACAGTATCTTTTTGCTTCTCTTCAACTCTCCCAATGAGTATGTTTGTGGGGCCCCGGTTAGCTTGTATTGTATGAAAATGGTGGCATTTACAGCACTCTAATATTTTTTCGTTTTCAGTAGACATAGTATTGCTAATCTACCTCACTGTTTTGCTTAAATTCAGCCATCTTTGTCAACATATATAATCCCGAAGACGAATTCAGCAGAAGACGGCTACTTGGTACTTCCAAGTTTACTCCACCGGCTGAATGCTAGTCCAGATAGCACCCACCATATCAACCTCATCACCGCTTCTGCCAATGAAGCCACCCAACTGGAAGCCCTCCTTCGCTTTGTCCACATCGACACTATCTGTCCGTCTTCCGCCTTCGATGACTTTCCCCAAGTTAGTGGTGAATTTGATATACTTGACGCGTGTGTGTCCTTTTTGTTTGACCCCAGTTCGCCTCGATGTGAGTGATGTGCTCACCTTCAGCCAGCGCTGTAGTGTTCATTTTACCACCATTTCCACCGTGGTACAAGGTATTTTTATCCCCCGCCGGTAAAACAATATCAAGGCTGACGGCATCGACGCGTCCGTGTGAGCGAATACTGATGGACACCACTTTTTGTCCAGACTTAACCATATCCACGTCCGTGAATCTGTAGCCATGGGGTCCACCGAATTCTTTGCCCAAGTAAACCCCGGGTGGTAAAGGAGCGGGGGTGGGAAGTTCTGAAACAACAGGAGAGGAAGGCACCCCTCCACCAGGTGGATACACTATTCCTCCACGTCCCCCATGTCCTCCACCCCTACCTCGTCCTCCTCCTCCCACAGCTCCTCTTCTTTCTTCCGAAGCCGTTTCATCACTTGCCTGCGTCGTGTCATGGATTGAGTCCGACTTCATCGTGTTCTTGGTAGCAAAAGTAATTTCGCTGAGAGCCAAGAACGCGATCGAAATGGTCGATACAAGGTGCAGTAGGCGCATGTTGTAACAGCTCCGTTGGATTGAAAGTAGATTTTGGAATGACGTGATGGTAAATTGCTCTGCTTTTGAAATAACCTGCACACCCGCTTAATGCTAAGCTGGCAATACTGTTCAGAAACCGAATTTCAGGATTCGAGTAGTAATCATTTCTAATCAAATGGCTTTGTAATAGGCGTAATACACAGATATTGGTCGTGATTTAACCGCGTGTGCTTTGCACATGGATTAAATCGATTTGGCTTACCAAGTTACCAGAGTTTCACCTCCCGTATATGCTACTTGAAAACCGCGGTTGAATAGTTCTTTAGTATTATGAAGTTACTTTTTACGATACAAAATCTAACTCAATTATTTATTTAAAGTAATCCCTAAGTGTTGAATAATCAAACGACATCTTCGAGGAAGTAATACACTATTTTGTGTCGATAATCAAATGACTCTGTGACTGGCATAGTACACTATGCTAATTTCATATGATCAAAGGACATTGTCAAAAACGTAAACATGTTCAAACATGAGCGTCATGTAGCAAAAATTCTGTACGAAAATATCATTAGTGTTGTTGCTTTGTAGTAATGGTCAGTCCAGATATATATTTCATCTTATCTAAAGTCGTTCACCAATTATAAAAACGTCACTGTAAGGTTCTGTATGGGAGAGCAACAAGGATATAGTACCAGAGGGAGTCGAATGTTGCAAATGAGCACTAAGTATTCATCAAGAATCGGGCTCAATCATTTTCCAATTTCTAGGACGGGAAGAAACAATTAAATTAAGATAAGTAGCGCATTTCTCCTAAAGTCACCTCCGAGTTTGCTATTAACATAACGAGCGATAAAATATCAGAAACATGTATTGGAAAATTCAATAGGTTTTTCGCTATGTTCTTCCGATATAACATTTTAAAAGTGGTGCGGTGGGTCATTAGACAAGCAATGCGTCGTCACTTATTATATAAGGTGCATGCTGCGAGTTACGACTAAGAGCGAATACTCTTAGGAGTGTATCTTCTAGAGGCGGTACTCAATCTGGGGTACCGTACCCCTCCAATAAATCCTTTACATCCTCCTCCACGTAGACTGGGAAATCTTCCCGGCCATTGAGGAGGTAGATAGTGTGACGAGCACCTTGCTTGAGAAAGCGTGCAAGCAAGAGTATACAAACTCGTAGTAAATGGCAGTTCACTAGTCCATGTTCTGAGGGGACTTAATAGCCAGTCTAGGGTAAGTTTTAGACTGATATATTTATGGCTAATTAGATAATTTGGTCTGTAATGCAATTTACTAATTAACTTTATTATATATAATATTAATAATTGTTTCTCTAAATACGCACTACACACCCGACCTACGTGGCAGTGGTGTGACCCACACTGCTTATGACAGAGTATTCACAAAACGAATACGTGTATCTACTTCTACTGGCGGTACCCTATCTGGGGTACCCTCATGTAACCCCATTACATGAAGTCAATTTGATATCATTATAACACGGGCATTTGCGTACATACTACTCCAGCATAGATATTTATTATGAAGAAGTTACTACAGGAGCATCATTGCAGACTGGTAAGAAATGACCAATTATGTTGAGAAAAGTAGTGTTAGATTGCTAATTAACATTCCCACCAATGAGGCTACGAGACCTTCCATGTAAAGCGTGTTGCAGTATTCAAGGAAATATGACAGGTATTTTTGGTGGATTGGGGTGAAGCCTTCCCGGAGCGCTGACCTCATGATGCTCGCCGGGCGCTTTAAGGCAGTGCTTTCGAGCATTTGCCAGTCTCTAACAAATCTATCCCTCACATCTATTCCCACAACATCCTCCCCGAGACCCTTCCCCCGCCTCCTTCGCTTAGGTACGTTCAATATGAAGTCCATTGGTTCAGAGGGCAAGAAGCTCAACACGCTTTCCGCAGACCTCGCGGCGTACCGCGTCGACATTGCTGACCTAAAAGAGGAAGATATGCACCAAAGCCACGCAGTCCATCGGTAACTATTCTCTGATCGCCCTGAAATGCATTAACCCCCACTACGGTGTCGGTATTGTGGTGGCGCCTCACATACGCCGATACGTCACCAGCGCGTGGGCGGTCTCCGACCGCATCGGTGTTCTCCCGCAACGGCTCCGGAGCGGATACACGAACATCGTCAATGCATACGCCCGGGCCACAGCATCGATGAAGCCGACCGCTTCTAGCTGATCTCGCTACGATACACAACAAGCTCCCCCGTCACGATCTCACCTTTATTCTCGGCGACTTCAACGCCAAACTGGGCCAACCTCGCGACGGCGAGCACTTTGTAGGCGGCTGGGCCCGCGGATATCTCAACCACAATGGGCACTTACTCGCTGCTTTCTGTGAATTACATGGACTAACTGTAACTAACATTTTCTTCCGCAAACATGCCAAAAATATTTCAACGTGAACGCAACGACGCGTCGGACACTATGTCAACAATCAAATCGACAGATCGATTCTATACTGCGGTCCAATTAACATTTCAACTGGTTCATCGGAACATCTACAGTATTGACACCATCATGTGTGACAAAGTTGAATATCCTCAAGAAATCGGGGGGAAACCCGTGAACCGTCCAAAGCGGATAGCTCATGGAACAGTCAGGTTTACTGTAGCTGGGAATTGTCCTATGATGACAGGATTAGTCTGTGAGATTGAAAACCTGTCCATTTCCTGGGGATGGGATCCAGTCGAGCGATGGAGACATGTCGTACGTGTGTCATGAATTGTGTTGTTACTAATTATAAAAAAACTACATTATCGTGAACAGAGCGACGTACACGTGGTTCAAGAGGAGTTCGCCACGCTATTCCCTGCCCGTCAATGATTCGTGGATACCACCAGTGGATGGGTGGAGTACCAGTTGTGTTTACATCGTTATTCAATCTAGATGCAGACATGATGCAAGAAATACTACAAGTCAATCTTCTTGGGGTTTGTGGATGTGACTATTTTAATGCTTACGTCGTATTCAGAGAAACCCAAAAGAGCAGCAAGGTTAAGCTGATTACCCACGCATAATTCATGTTGGAGTTGCATGCAGAGATCTTGGTGCTAGGGAAAGAGACTTCACAGACGGAGTAAGTCACTCATGTTATATCTACGACATGTTGGATATGAGGCGACGCTAGTGCATTCAGATACTACACCAGTGCACGGCGTTATTCACAAACTCGACTTTCAAAGTCAAAAAGTGCGCAATGAAAATCAAAAATACCTGTTGTAATCGATATATTCATAAAGTCGAGTAACTGTGACAACTGATATTAAAATTCTATGTGCCTACTTCCTGTTGTCGTAGCGGAGAGCGCGCTGGTGATGTGGCAACGAGTGGCAAAATACCCTGTCACAGAGCTCTGGTGTCACAATTTCAACAAAGAGAGGGTCAACAGCAAGTTTAGGATACTTGACTTGATGCTCTGTAATCGTTGTTCCATCCGGTACACGCATGATTGCAGGTCATCCAAATAGAAAATCTTCTTTCCGTTTGCAAGCGCAGCATAAAACTTGATCACGTAGTCAGCGCGCTTCTGCTTGTTAGCAGGGTTGTTGCGAGTGACAACATCACGGTGGAGCTTCTTAACTGTGAAGCTATGCGCATCAAGTGCACGGCGAACTGTCTCGCGATTTATGGCGACACCAAATTTCTGCTCAACGATAGCCGCCATCTGAATGAGCGTCAACTCCGGTGTAGATGCAAGCTCCTCGAGCAGATACTCAATGTGGGCAGGAAAGATTTTTCTTGGGTCCCCCACACTTCTTTTGGTCGCCACTCCAGTCGCCAGAATTTCTAGCTACATCAATCCACCCCCATGTCGTCCGTCCATCAACATTGTAAAGTTCTGCAATAGTCTTCCAGTCACCATCGCCCTTGGCAACTCTCAACAAGCATTCGCGCACACGATGCGGGTATGTCTTGTACTTGGTGATTGGCATCGATCCAAATTGAGAATGAAAAGTTTTGGCGCCAACACTTTGCGCCACGCGCGAGTACCAACCAATATCTCCTATGAAAACGTCTATCTCGATCAGTATTAAATCATACAGGAAATTTGATTTTCATTGCGCACTTTTGACTTTGAAAATCGAGTTTGTGAATAACGCCGTGCATTGGTGTAGTTGTAAGTGGAATGGTGCTTCCGCATCTACCAGCGGTCACGAGGTCCAATAATGTCCACAGTATCAGATTGCCGCGGTGTACGCAAGCGTCGGCAACGCCAATGTAAGGTATGCTCGATCCTGAAGCGACATGTAGGAGAACGACATGTCATCAAGTACTATTGCGCGACATGCAGTAGCTCGGACAAGGCTCGGTACGTGTCCGCACACAAATGCATAATTATAGGTCTTATTCTAATAAGGTGACTACGGCAGGATGTACTTGTGTGAACAAATCTGGCCACATCACTACTCGGGTACCTCCATGACGTGTTCCCAAATTTGGCATTTCAAGTGGGAGCACGGACCAAATGTCCAAACCCACGATGCGGGCGGGACCTAGAGTCCAAAAGCGGGAGGTAGTAAGACGGTAGGCAGATGTAAGCGCCAGCACATGGAGGTCCATCTTGAGCGCAAATAGGAAGCAGCAGGGAGCAGCAGCAGTGGTGGCGAGTATAAAGATGGTGCTGAAGAGAGTAGGTGATGGTGAGTAGGTCCGTATGATGTTGAATGTCTGACAGTCTATATCACAACATACATGTTTATGATGCAAATCGATTGATGTGTCATTGCATTACTGGTTGACACCCAGGTTATGCACCACAATATAGTTATTCGTCCAGTATCTTAACCCTTTCGCGAGCCATTTATCTAAACTATAGTATACAAATCTAAGATATTTGCTTCTCAAAGGGCGCTTTTTTCGCCCTTTAATGAATTCACGGTACTGTTCTGGCATGTCTCATGAGACATGCGATCTACTGTGATTTGTTTGGATTTGCTGGTGCATACGATCGTACACATTTGACTTAATTTCATTATGGTGTATGATTACATGATGATTATGTAATCATACCGTATTTCATATGTCTCAAAAGAAGGTATATACTTAGTTGAACTTAAGTAAAAGGGCGCAAAAATCGCCCTTTTAGAGGAGTATTTCGTACCGTGTTTTGGAAACCATCTAAAAGGGCGATTTTTGCGCCCTTTCACCGCGAAAGGGTTAATAAAAGAGACGTCTCTCTTACCTCTAATCACCTTGGATATTTGCTATCATGGCGGCAGGTCCAGCATGTATGTTTCATGTATGACCAATTTCTACAACATGTGAAAGGATTTGTTCAAAACCGGTACTCGCAATTATTCCACTTATAATCATCTATACTGATTTCTATATATTATGGAAATGAGCACGTGGCTTGACACTAGTCACTAGTACGAATGAGAGACTTATGTATCCATTCTCGAAAGAGTGACGACACTCTTTCATGTAACCCAGTTACAGAACAAGTCCCAGGAGCACCTTGCTTGAGGAAGCGTGCTATCAGGAGTATGAAAACTCCTAGGGAATGATAGTTCACAAGTCCCAGGTCTTAGGGGCTAGAATAGGATAGTTTAACACCGAGTATATTTAGTAGTTAATTAGATCATTTGGCCTGTAATACGAATCACTGATTAAGTTTTGTTTGTTCTATGGCACCGCCTATTCAGCCCGACTGGTATGGAAGAGACAGGCTAATGGTGCCCGATAGCGCCCGACGAATGCTCGATGATGCCCGACCCAAAATAGAGTCAGTTGAGCAATCAAGCGAAGCGCAATGTCGTGTACGTATTCGGATACGAAGGACTTGTGGGTTGGCAATGCCAACTTAGCGGAGAGCTCAAGCGTGGCAGACTTCATGTCATGGAGTGTAAATGATAAGTTCATAATCAAAGTAACTTGTTGAAATTGCTACTGTGCACACATGGCAATGTACCTGTAGCGCAGATACTGCAACTCCTCTCTGCTTAGCATGCAGAGGCCTTGGGCCCAGCGAACAGCTCAAACGCTAACAACACGTAGAGTTCTTATGTGCTTGGTCTGTAGCGTGGTACAGGTTGTCACTTTCTGCATATGTAATAGCACACAAAACAAATGTTATAACCAATAAATGAAGTTGTAAGCTCCTACATCGTCTCATTTACCTTGCCGCTCACATCGTCTAGGCAAATCCGACCGACGTTCCCACTAACGTCTCCGAATTGCTTCGTCCACTTTTTAACTGCTTGTCACTGCTCGATGGGCGATCTCGTTGTTCTCGAGCTTTCAGCTTTCGGACGAGGTTTTGGACATCTTTCGGGTTGGGATTACTCTCCGTATACTCCATCAAGTGCTTAAGGATACCCGATTTTTTAATACCGTGTTTTCGGAGCATATCGACTGTCCTTAATTGTGGGTCATCGAGCACGATACGATTGGATGGATGTGATTTGTAGATCTGGCTGGTAAGACGATGGTTGTGCTTCAGTTGACAACGGGTAATTCTAACAGCAAACGTTTTCTGCTGCTTGTCGACCACCTGGACACACGCGTTTATCTGATCATTCCAATAATTACAGCAATTGTTAGTTTCACACCCCGACTAGCCCCAAACATTCCCGACCAATCCCGATCACAAGTGTATGCGTACCTGAGCTTTGCAACCCTTCGCTCGAGTTTCCTGTCGTGGCCTCTTGCTTGTTGCTTCCGACTTGTACTTCCCCGCGTGTGTGCACACAAATATTCTAGAATACTGCACCCACGAAGCAGGATTTTTTGCTGTCGAACGCGCTCTGCCGATCCTAGTATTGCGCTCCCCCACATTCGTATTAGAGCGTGTCCTGAATATCTATAACCCATGCAGCAAACAAATAAGTGAGCAAATTCATTCTCCGAGCGGTAATTAGAACGAACCTATACCTGGAACATCTGCGCTTGATGCAGAGCCAGATTCTTGTCAAAATCATCTCAAGACAAAATTGGACCGTATTCGACGTTGGGGCCAATAGGCGCGTGGGGGCGACACCCTCGCTTATGCTACTGGAATCTAGTGCATCAGAGACGCTCATAGACTCAGAAGACTGGCCATTCGCTGATTCATCATCGCTCGCAGCCTGGGTTGGTGTAACGGGGTTACATGAAGGGGTACCCTAGAAAGGGTACCGCCTTTAGAAGTAGATATACTTCTGTTGGTATTTGTTTTAATACTCTGTTGTGAGTGGTGTGGACCACACTCCTGCCACGTAGGTCGAGGTGGCTGAGGGCCAACTAATCGTAATTAACCTACCTTTTATATGCATAATTAGGATAAAGTATAGTTAATTAGGAGTTTGTATTACAGGCCACATGAACCTAATTAACTATAAATAAATCAGTCTAAAATCTACTCTAAACTGGCTATTAAACCTTTCGCGAGCCATTTATCTAAACTATAGTATACAGATCTAAGATATTTGCTTCTCAAAGGGCGCATTTTTTGCCCTTTAATGAATTCACTGTACTGTTCTGGCATGTCGCATGAGACATGCGATCTACTGTGATTTATTTGGATTTGCTGATGCATACGATTGTACACATTTAACTTAACTTCATTATGGTGGATGATTACATGATGATTACGCAATCGTACCGTATTTCATATGTCTCAAAAGAAGGTATATATTTAGTTGAACTTCAGTAAAAGGGCGCAAAAATCGCCCTTTTAGAGGAGTATTTCGTGCCGTGTTTTGGAAACCATCTAAACGGGCGATTTTTGCGCCCTTTCACCGCGAAAGGGTTAAGTCCCCCAGACCAGGGACTAGTGAACTGCCGTTCACTTAGAGTTTGTATACTCTTAATAGCACGCTTCCTCAAGCAAGGTGCTCGTGTGACCCCGTCACACTTGGTAGCACTTGTAGTCAATCCACGCCTACGCGGGTAGATTGGCTACCTGAATCCTCTGTGGCTCCTACAAGGTAAGCCATGATGGATAGAGGGGAGTTCCCTCATTTGACCGACTCTCAGTTTGAGTCGGTCCGAAAGATGGTGGGCATCTTTGGAGGAGATGCCCTCCGAAGCTTGGCGGCTGCTACGCCGGCCGAGCAGGTCGAACGCATCGAGGCGTTCGACACGTACGAGCGAGGGCTTATCGCCCACGTACAGGGGCTGCAGACCCCCGTGGCTGAGATGAAGCCAGCCCAACCTAAGACTTTGAGGCTTAAGGTTAACCCCTATGAAGGGAAGGAGGGAGAGAACCTCAACTTCTGGGTCAGAGAGGTAGAGCTCGCGATGGACGCGGCTCTCAGCTCGACTGAGCGACTTCGGGTCGCTTTCGCCCTGTCCAACCTGGGAGGTCGGGCGAAGTCCTGGGCGTACACGCGCGAAGCGACAACGCCGGGTTGTTTCACAACCTGGGCTCAGCTGTGTCAACAGCTTAGAGCCGCCTTCCTTCCGGCGAACTATGAGTATCGCCAGCGCTCGCGCTTCCTTGCCTGTAAACAAGGGAAGCGTGAGCTGCACGAATACACTCAAGAGATGCGAGTGCTCGCTGCATCTCTGGTGGGGAACCCCTACCTGAACACATCAAGGTGACAGTGTTCATGGATGGTCTGAAGGTGGGCCCATCCCGCACACAGTTGTTCCGCGTGCATGCGAACACTATGGAGGAGGCGATCCAGATCGCCCTCCAAGAGGAGTACAGCCACCGACAGGCTCGTACTCCTACGTCGGTGTGGCAAGGCCACAATGCGTCGTCAGGCGCAGTGCAAGGAGCTCCAGCAGCAGGAGCTAGCACCGGGCCGGTACCCATGGAACTGGGTACGGCCGTACAGAGCTCCATCCGTTGCTACGGATGTGGGAAGCTCGGGCACATGCAACGTGCCTGCCCTGCGGGAGGGCAAAGGAAGTTCCCTTCCAAACCTAGGGGCTCGAGGGGCCCGTGGTAGAAGCCACAACCCAAGAGCTAGGGGAACTGGGGTCACCAGTAGGGGCGGGGCGCCCTACTGGGGAAGATCTAAGTCCCCATGGTAGGAGTGCGGACGGCGCACGCCATGGAGGTTTAGCCCCTGAGAGCCTGGGTGCTCTCGAGACGAGAAAGAGCAGCGGTGGACAGCTCGTGGTACACGCAAGTGTACGGGGATACGGAGATCCCTTCAGAGTCCTGATTGACGAACTTTGCTCGACGCCAGATGGTCGCGCGGAATGGCGACAAGTATGCCGACGCTTTGCATGAAAGCGAAGGCAGGGGCCAGGTCTCGGTGAGACTGACCGATGGTACGGTGGTAAACGTACCTGGGGTCCGTATGGACCTGGCTGTAAAGTTTGAGGACTTTGACAGCACGGAGTCGTTCCTTGTCCTAGAGATGGACAAGTACGACTTGATCCTGGGCATGCTGTGGCTCGAAAAGCACGAGCCCTGGATCGATTGGCGCGGCAAAGCCATTGGGGCTAGCCGGCCTGCAGTCTCCGACAGATCTTTGGTGAGTAATGTTCCCACCTCTGTTCGGGACTGGGGCGCCAGAGATGGTCGCCAAGGCGCTTTTGCGCCCGAAGAAGTATTGGGAGTCACTGCCTCCAATGAAGATGTTGCGATGAGCCTCGCAAACGGGTGTGAGACCAAGGCTCATTGCCAAGCGTGTGGGATTGCCACGACGGCAAGTCCCAACGCTGAGAGTCGTCGCGCCATATGGGCTTCGACTGTGGCAGTGCCGGACGGCACTGACCAGGCGGGTAACATAGGTTCGCAAGCAGCAGAGACTGCTGAGGAGAGCGCTGATAGCGCCCCCGGTGTGGGTAACATAGTTCCACGCAGGGTCGAAGAGACCAAGAAGATTGAGAGCGCAGCGTGCCTCTCTAGCGTGGGTAACGTAGTTCCACGCGGGGTCAAGAAGACCAGTACGAGGGCGGAGGTGTCGTTGAACACCTCCCGTGTGGATAACCAAGTACCACACTCGGGGTCTGAGGCTCCACCGGCACGGCCAGTCGAAGAGCAATGCCATGTCTTCGACGGCGTGTCCGGTCGTCAAGTGAGGGCAGGTGCCGTCCATCTGGAGGCACTGCCAGAGGTGTCAGCACTGCTGAACCTCGAGGAATTGTCCATGAAGGACTTCCTGGCCGAGTTGAAGGCCGGAGAGATTGCGGAGATGGTGCTCCTGAAGCCGGAGACCTCTCCTGAAGATTTGAACTCTTCCTCCGTAATGGACGAGGATATCCTGGAGGGGTTCACGAAGCAGCGTGCAACGCGTTTGGGTTCTGAGATCTTCAAGAACCTGGAGGATTTAGTGTATCCTCTTGTTAACGAGTTCTCGGATGTGGTGCCGAAACACCCACCATCCCAACTCCTGCCGGATCGGGGAGTACAGCAAGAGATTGACGTCGTGTCTGGCACAAAGTATTGTGTCACGAGGCAGTGGCCTTTACCTCGCGAGCAGTGCGAGGTCATAGATGCCTTCTTCGCCGAGAAGGCGAAGTCGGGCATGGTGCGGGAGTCGAAGTCCCCGCACTCGACGCCAATCTTCTGCGTTCGGAAACCGAACGGGAAGTGGTGTCTGGTTCACGCTTACAACAAGCTGAACAATGCGACGGTACCGGCACAGACGCCAATCCCTCGCAAGGATGTGTTGCTGAACAACATGTCGGGTTGTACGCTGTACAGTGCCCTGGATCTGGTAGACGGATACTACCAGATCCTGATGCGGGGGAGTGACATTCCTCTCACCGCAGTGAGCACCCCGAGTGGGATGCTCTGGGAGTGGCTAGTGATGCCACAGGGGCTATCGAATGCCGCAGCGACGTTCAATCGCTTGGTCACACAACTGTTTAGACCATTGCGTACGTTCGCACAGACGTACTTCGACGATATATTCGTCCATAGCCGTGCCGAAGGCGGCCAGACGGCTATGGAGGTGCATCTGAAGCACCTCCGTCGAGTGTTTGAGGTCATGAGAGCTAACAAGCTCTATGCCAACATCGACAAGTGCGTCTTTGCAGCTGAGGAGATAAAAGTCCTCGGCTGCTTTGTCAGCAGGGTCGGCGTACGCGCCGATCCAGGGAAGGTCAAGGCCATAGCGGCTTGGCCAACCCGGAGGTCGCAGAAGGACCTCCGGAAGTGGTTGGTCTTAGCCAACTATCTTCATAAGTACAGCGCAGGGTACGCTGAACTAGCTCGACCCTTGTCGGATCTCTTAAATAATGATGCCGACTGGGTCTGGGAGCAACAGCACCAGGATGCATTAGACAGCCTCAAGGCGAGCTTACAGCAAGCGCCAGTCCTGGCATTGTCGGACGAAAACAAGTCATTTAGCGTCATCTGTGACGCTTCTGACTATGCAATCGGCTGCACGCTGTTGCAGAAGGACGATGAAGGACGCGAACGCGTCGCCTCCTTCCAGTCCAGGTAGCTGAAAGCTGCCGAACGGAACTATCCCGTTCATGACAAGGAGCTACTTGCAATGAAGTACGCTCTTGCCAAGTTTAGAGTTCACCTCTTGGGCACGAGGCCCTTTGTGATCTATACTGATCACGCGTCCTTGCGGACTGCCACCAACTCGCCACATCTGTCCCAGCGGATGGCGAGGTGGCTGTCATTCTTCGCGGATACAACTTCCGCGTCGAATACAAGCAGGGCAAGCTCAACGTGCTTGCCGATGCATTGTCGCGTCGACCTGACTATGAGCTAGCTCATGTCAGTCGGGTCACGACAGATCTATACGATCGGATACGCTTAGCGTATCAGGAGGACGAGAACTACACACCACTGATGCAGTTCTTGTCCAATGGCAAGGACGCCAAAGTCGACAGGCTTTCGCCTCGACAGCGGGCGCAGCTCCATCGTTATGAGCTGGCCGAAGGGTTACTCCATTACAGAGTAGACCCTAGAGATCCTCCTCGGGTTGTCGTTCCAAACGACGAGGATCTGAAGTATGACATACTTCTAGAGGCGCATGATGCGCCGATAAGTGGCCATCTTGGCCGAGAGAAGACCTATCAAATGGTCTCTCAGACATTTTGGTGGCCCCGCATGTATAAGTGGGTGGCACACTATGTCAAGACATGTGAAACATGTCAAAGGGTAAAGCCTTCGGGCCACGCCTCGGCTCCACTGCAGAGCCTACCAGTACCAGCGGATTGCTGGAAGTCGATGAGTCTCGACTTCGTCTTCGGTCTGCCGACGATGACAAGGGCAACACCGGCATTGGTGTTTGTCTACCGTTTGAGCAAGATGGTGCATCTTGCTCCGGTACGTGACAAGGTCACCGGGAAACAAGCTGCACAGCTGTTCCTAGATAGCGTGTTTCGCTATCATGGTCTACCAGAGACCATCGTCTCGGACAGAGACCCGCGTTTCGCGGGTGCGTTCTGGGACACCCTGTTCCAATTGTTGGGAGCTAAGTTGACGATGTCAACTGCGGACCATCCACAGACGGATGGTCCAGACGGAGCGCGTCAACCGCGTGCTCGAAGATACTCTGCGCAGTGTCTGTGCGGAAGAACCTCGATCCTGGTCGGATCAGCTTCCTATGGTTGAGTTTGCACTCAACAATGCGGTACACGCATCAACGGGGTTTACCCCGTTCTACTTGAATGGGTTACGACACCCCCAGGTGCCGCTAACCTTGCGGGGAGGCACCGATGCCTCCATCGTAAGTGGGGGAGAGGCTCGGAAAGCCTTTTCCTCCCAGGTCTCGGAGATCGAGCCAGAGTCTTTGAAAAGACAGTTGTCATCATTTATAGACAACAGGCTGACGCTAATCAGCCGGGTTAGAGACGCAATGGCGTTAGCCTAAGACAAACAAAAGGAGTACTCAGACAGAAAAGGAAGAGGAAACTTAAGTGTTTTTAAGGAAGGTGAATTAGTCCTATTAGACACTAAAAACCTACCACTAAAGGTGGTTAGCTCTGTAGAGAGCAACAAGTTGAAGCACCGCTTCATCGGACCCTTTGCGGTCCTGGCCAGACATGGCGCGGCGTATACCATTGACCTCCCAAAGTCAATGGCGACGCACCCGACGTTCTACGTGGGGCGTCTTAAGCGGTATCACGATCCGCTGGGTCTTCCTTCTCGGACGGAGGAAGACCAAGGTGAGAACTCACCTCCTCGAAACGAGGCTGAGTCCTCTGGACAACCGGAGCTGCCGGTGTCGAAGCCTGTGAATGAAACGCAGGCTGGTACCCACGCGAGTCATACGAAGGGTATGACGGTACCGAGTGGGAAGAACTTGGGTAAGAACTATACCCATAAGCCGAGTGGTACGAGTACCCCTGCCGCTCATAAGAGGGCATCCGACCATGCACCTCATGCCTTAGAACGTCTAAGCCTCGACGGAGCTCCTTCAAGGCAGCAGCCGGAGCTCGGCGGTCAACGCGCCCATGGAGCTCATGAGTCTCACGACCAAGAGCGTCCAAGCACTGACGAAGGACCTCAAGGGTCCCCGGCTTGCCAGCCTGAGCGGCAGCCTGACCACCAGGGCCAAGGCCAAGGGCTATCGCGATCGCGTAAACACGATCTCGAAGCTGACGGACCTCGTCGCTTAGCAGGTACCCCACAGAGTCCCGACCCGAAGTTGAGGGTCCAGAAGGATAAGGCTGAGAAGGAGCCTCGTACTCAAACGCGTGTGAGAGATCCTCCTGCCCTCCTTGATCGGAACGGCGAGCTCCACTTCCAATATGAAACGAGTCGTCCGTTCTGGGAAGCGCCAGCTGCTTGTGAAGTGGCGGGGTTACCCCTCGTCACAGAACTCGCGGGAGCCGGAAGACCGGCTCCGGGTTGACTGCCCAAAGGCTGTTGAGCTCTGGAATCAACAACAGCCGGGGCGTAAGTAGTCCGTGGCTTCTTAGCCGCCTTACGGTGTACGTTCCCTGAGTTGACGGAATCGTATCCGCGCTCATCTTGAGCGCTGGACTTAGACAGCTGTCTAAGTCCCTCCATGACGGAGTGGAGTTGCCGCTTAGCGATTCAGTGGGCAAACTCAATGCGAAGATCGCGCTGGTCCAAGACATAGGACAGCAGGCGATCTTCTCGGAGTTCTTGTAACTCCTGAACTGTGAAGTTCTTCAGAGAAACCCATCTCCAGAACAGGTCTTCTGTCTGAGATTGGATTGTGGTGTTCTCGGGCTGTACCCAAGGGTACCCCCAGATGGGGAAGAGCCCACCACGGTCTTCCGGTTTCTTCCGAAGACTTGTGAATTCCTTAAGAGGAATTCGGTGTGGTGCAAGCAGCACACACCTAGCGGCCTCAATGTCTCTGACAAAAAGTGGTTCGTCCTGAACCAAGGCACGCTCATAGGCGCCACGCGAAGTGCGCCCATGGTTAAGACCGCGAGGGGCCTTGAGGTGCTCCAAGAACATGGGAGACCCAGACCCCGCATCCGGTGGGTAGTATCCGCGAGGATACACCGGCGTGGGAGGCACAGGAGTGCCTTGCAGTTGAGCAGCTTGATAGCGCTCTTGCTGCTCATCGAGATCATTGGAGATCTCTCGGGGCTCAGAGACAGCCCCCTCCTCTTCGTCTTCGTCTGAGGAGTCGAACAGGGATTTGAATCCCTTTGCAATGGAAGGCTCTGACGTAGGAGAGCCAGGGGCTGCGCGCTTCTTAGCAGATGCAGCACCCTCACCAGCCCGTTTTGGAGAAGCTGCTTTCACAGCTTGGGCTCGAGCCTTACCTTCGGTTAAGGTAAGGTTTTTGGCAGGCGAGCTTGTCGAAGCCGCCTTTGCCTCTGATGATTCAGCATCATCAACAGGAGCGTCCTGTGACGGAGCATCCTGAGAAGAGGATGGATCCTTGGTGGATCCAGGAGAGTCCCCATCAGACTCTGACCCCATGATCATAGGGATGTCAAACACCGGGGACTCTGACCCAGGACTGTGGTCCCGATAGGCGAACCGAGGGTTCGGCCTATCGTCGGGTGACGGGGAGCGCGAGCGACTGCGAAGCGGGCTCCCTTCTTGTCTGGCGGCAGCAGCCGAGCGCTTGCTGCCTGCCTCGGAAGCCGCCTTGCGGACTTCCTTGCACGGAGCGGCCTTGTCTTTCGACTTGGCCTTAGAAGTCTTCGACCTCGCGGTCTTAGACTTGGAAGGCGCCGAAGCGCCGTGTGTGCTTGCCTTCTTAGGCATCCTGGAAGAGGTTGACGTGGAAACCTCGGGGTGTCTTGAGCGCGCGAAAAGGCTTAATGAAGCCTCAAAGCCTTAACGGTGGCTCGTCGATGGGTATCGACAAGGACAGGAAAGAGAGCGGCGCTCTCTTCCTAGCTCCTCATTGGTTGGGGGTGTTCCTAACCTAAGTGGGGGAGGATGTAACGGGGTTACATGAAGGGGTACCCTAGAAAGGGTACCGCCTTTAGAAGTAGATATACTTCTGTTGGTATTTGTTTTAATACTCTGTTGTGAGTGGTGTGGACCACACTCCTGCCACGTAGGTCGAGGTGGCTGAGGGCCAACTAATCGTAATTAACCTACCTTTTATATGCATAATTAGGATAAAGTATAGTTAATTAGGAGTTTGTATTACAGGCCAAATGAACCTAATTAACTATAAATAAATCAGTCTAAAATCTACTCTAAACTGGCTATTAAGTCCCCTCAGGCCAGGGACTAGTGAACTACCGTTCACTTAGAGTTTGTATACTCTTAATAGCTCGCTTCCTCAAGGAAGGTGCTCGTGTGACCCCGTCACAGTTGGCAAGCCATCGGATGGCTCAGACTCGCTGCTGTCACTCTTGTCCACACGGCGCGCATCGGTTAGCGATCGCTTCAGAGCGGCCCGCGCGCGTAGATCCATCCTCCGCTTTCGTGGAGCCTCCCTTCCCGCTCGCTACCCGGTCGGAAATTTTGTGGCTGTCAGGCTTCAGAAGTTTGACGCGCAACGATATACAGGGTATACGCCGTACGGATGCAGCGCAACGGAAAGAATCAAATGATTTGCAGGGGAAGGTTAACCCTTTTGCTACCAGGCATTTTTTAGAGGTCCGGAGTGGTCCCATATCTCGTCGAATCAATTCGTAGTATTTGTAATATTCCGCCAATGATCAGCCGAGATAATTACAAATATTTACCGATGGTGTCGGTCACGGTACTACCGCAAATTCAAATTTCAAACTACGCGACGAATGCAAAGCAGTGAAGCGCCGGCACGAACTTGTGGCCACTGTGGCGACGCGCCTTGCGAGTGGCTGCGATATGGCAAAGAGATCGTTGGCAGCAGGCTACGAATGATGAACTGTAGCCGCCGCCGTCGGACATCGCTGCGTATGAAGCAGACTTTGTACCAGCTATACTACTACAAGAAGTTCGGCCGATTGAGCACGGCTCCGAAGATCACCGTTCCACTGTGTGTGAAGAAGGAGATAGCACAGCTTGAGGACATCGTCAGGTACATGCAGTTTGCTATTGGTATGAGGTTACGGGAGCTGTAGCTGATCTAGATATGTTATTGTTTTGTTTCTCTTCAGACGCGTGTGTACTACTGCATCTCCCGCTGCTGCTGCACATACAGCATCAAGTGCCGTCCGAACTCCGAGAGACGTTGAAGTTAGCGCATCGCGGTAATGAAATGCAGTGAAGCATGCGACGTGAAATCATCTGTGGCATCCAGTACAACCGAAGAGAGCCTTTTTGGAGAACCCCCTCAACGTACACAAATAACACGTCAGTTTGCCGGACGAGTGTTGTCTGGAGTTTGGTGTAATGCGTGGACACTGTCGTTTGCCCCAAGCAGCTTTTGTATTGGCGCTTTTGCCGCTGGTTGGCTGCGGCGTTCCTTGGCTAGTCGGGCTCGCTGTACATTTGTAAGTTGTTCTGTCACTTGTCTTTTGAAGTCGCGTAGCTTTACGCGTGCTGCGGTTGGTCCAGCGATCTTTTTGTAGAGCGAGAAAGCGTTGATCAGCGCAAGATCAAGCGCCCACGTAAGAATGCTCATTGAGAGACGTTTTTTCTTGCGTCGTATGGGGTTTGTACTCCTGAGCTGATCAACTCTGTCCACTCCATTCATGAACAAGTTGTAGGCAGCCACCATTGCAGGTACCTGGAACGTTTTTCGATGTAGGACTTGATCACCGGTCCAGCGTTGAAGTGGGGCAAGATTGCGGCACAGGAGAATTGCTTCTCGTGAGTCACCAGCAAGCACACGTTGCGACAGCGTTCCTGCTAAGTCATTAGTATAGAAAATCACCGTCAGTTTGTCGCGGGAAACGATGTACCCAGCATTGGCAGCAATAGTCATCGGCGCCATGTACGGCGTCTGCAGATGCGATGGCATTTTCCTCTGGAGACGCTTGTGCTTATCTTAAAGCTTTTCCCAACCCACTGGCACGTCCACCGCCGCTACTAACTCCCAAGAGCCTCGTTCAGCAACATCCATTCTCGATTTGGACGCTTCAAGCTCCATCGCGTTCCACTTGCCTTGTAGAGAGATGCGCACGGTACCTAATAGACGCATTTCGCCGTCAGTAAATGTTAGTAGAGTCTTTGCCAAGTTGTGTCGAGTATAAAAGTTGTCGGGAACGAGAAGGCGATGTCCATTAGGTGCTGGATGAGTCTTCGTCATGTGACCACACATGGCTACCCACAGTGCGCTGGGGTCTTTTCGTTTTATCGTGCTATCCGCACGCTCTACAGTCCTGAACAGCGGTGTTCTTAGTGCCGGGAACACGCCCACGTATCTCTCTGCCGGTGACGTCCTTGTACGGTTTCCAGAGCCGTTATCCCACACAGAGAAGGCGTAGAGACTCTTCCAGCCTACTACTGCGTAGAATCGAACTCCATATTTGTCGGGCTTTAGCGGCATGAAGGTCCTTGCAGACGAACGAGCCTTTGTACGAACAGTGTTCTCATCTAGAGAGACGGCACCGACCGGTACAGCTATAGCTGCGAATTTTTGCTGAATCTGCTTCATAAGACGTCTACTGTGCCACAGAGGATCTTGCTCTCGTCTTTCTACTGGTACGGTATCTGGTGCGTGGATCTGGAATCGAGCACGAATGCTTTCAAAACGATTTCTTGACATCGTCGAGCCGAAGTCCGGTTGGCCCATAAACAGCTTGGTAGACCACAGTTCCTTCATTTGAGTCACTGGGTTGAAACTCATCGCAATTTCTAGACCGATGTAGGCATCTACCTCAAATACAGTCGCCTCTTGCTTTCCCTTTTCTTTCAGCGTTTTGTTTGTCCAGAGAAGCAAGGAGTCGCGAAACTCGCGAGTAAAAAAAGAGAAAATAGGCCGAGTTCACCACGCTCCTTGAATGCCACTGTCACCTCTCTCTCACGAACAATATGCAGCCCACTATCCCGGATCAGGTTGTCTACGTATGCATTGCCCGTGTGCTGATCTGCTGGTGTTGTGACGTCTTCATCGCTGTCAGACACTTCGTCGATGTCCTCCTCAGTATCCACGGTCTCTTGTCCACACTCATTTTCCGAATCCTCGAAGTCCCAGTCAGCCTCCTCGTCATCAAAGTTGATCAGGCTCGCGATGTCCATCACCACTGCTCGAAGAATTCGAATGTGCACGAAGAACTCAAACCTAACTTGTAAACGTGAAATTTGTGTGGCTAGGAGCACAAACCCGCACTCACGCAATTGAGGCTTTCACGGTACTACCAAGGTTAGAGGTCCGCTGCGGACCTGTAAGGACACGAGGGTACTAAGCCTATTCCCTAATGCAACATTTTGTCCAATCAACGCATTCAAGGCTGCACTTAGAGGTCCACTGCAGACCTCTAAGCACAGGAGATTCGGCCGGTAGCGAAAGGGTTAACCCTTTCGCGGTGAAAGGGCGCAAAACTCGCCCTTTTAGATGGTTTCCAAAACACGGTACGAAATACCTCTCTAAAAGGGCGATTTTTTCGCCCTTTTACTAAAGTTCAACTAAATATATACCTTCTTTTGAGACATATGAAATACGGTACGATTGCGTAATCATCATGTAATCATACAGCATAATGAAGTTAAGTCAAATGTGTACAATCGTATGCACCAGCAAATCCAAACAAATCACAGTAGATCGCATGTCTCATGAGACATGCCAGAACAGTACCGTGAATTCATTAAAGGGCGAGAAATGCGCCCTTTGAGAAGCAAATATCTTAGATTTGTATACTATAGTTGAGATAAATGGCTCGCGAAAGGGTTAACCCAGTCGGCATCATAGTCACTCTCTTGTTCTATAAATCTGGTCCTGCCTGACACCTAAGCGAATACTCTTCAAGTATGTCTACTTCTAGAGGTGGTACCCAATCTGGGGTACGTAACCTTGTTACCCCAATACAAACTTCAAGTGTCGTTCTAGGACAAATAGCTGCCAGAAAAGCATCGTACTTAATCGAATGTAGGTAAGGATAGTATCGGTTGACTTGTCACAGTCTAGCCCCCAGTCCGATGTTATCAGGTCAAGTACGATTGCTGATACTGTAGCATCATTCTGTGCAATGCACGCTTCCTCTAAGGTGCTCGTGTGACCCCGTCACGCTAAGCAAGTAAGTTGAGAGCCGTTGAAAATACCACAAACCGAGCCTGATCTAATGGGGCTCCGATCAACAATAAGCATAATGGGTGTTCCGCCTGATTACACCTTTCCTGAGCATATTTTAGCCACCAAGAGTCCGTAGTGATTCAGTGTTTCAATGACAGAATAAAGCGATGACGATTTTCAACTCCGCCGAGCGAAGCAAGGCAGTCACTTCTTGCTCGGTTTAATGAGCCCCGTTTCTGAGGCTTCTCACGGTTAGTTTATCATAAATCATCATATTCATCCTTATGGCATATTACGTCACTCAAATCGGTAGATATTGGGGGAGTAATCGTTGCCCGTCAGAATAGCACTCCGTTGTCGTTGTTGTAAAATGTATGGTTATTAAATAATTGCATGGTCGTTGTTTCCGGACTGGATATGACCGTTAGTAAATATGGCCTCCAAATTTACTCGAGTCATCGTTTTCCCATTTCAATTGATGGTTTTAACAGTACAATGTTGGTAAGAGGACAAAAATTCCGAGCATATATATCTGTATGCATGCACCCGTATGGCATATTACGTCGTTCAAATCCGTGAATATTAGGTACGTAATCGTTGTCCCGCGAAGGTGTGTTATTTCCTACATATATAGTGGGGCAGTGTAGTTTTCTGTGGTTATACCAGGTAGTTCCACGTAGGTTATCTGCTGTGATAGTCATTCGTGAATTTGCGTTCACTCCAAGATACTGCTACGAAATGCGCCTGCTACACCTCTTGTTAACCACTGCTGTCACCTTGGTGTCTGTCAGCAACGGTACCGGTATCACGATTGCTGCCACGACCGCGATGAAGTCGGATGCAATCCATGACACGGCGTTCGGAGGTCAGATCGTCACTAGAGAGTTAAGAGGAGCGGCGCTTACACCTGCAATGATGCGGAGAAGGCCTGACAGCTCACCAACGGAAGCACCCACTCCTACTCCCACCCCAGCTCCTTTACCACCCGGTGCTTATTTGGGTAAAACATTCGGTGGACCCCACGGCAAAGACTTCTCTGACTCGGGTATGGTTAAGTCTGGACAAAAAGTGCTATCCGTCAGCATCCGCTCTCACAAACGCGTCGATGCCGTCAGCCTCAACATTGTAAATCCGTCAGGGGAAGAAACTACTTTGTACCATGGCGGGAATGGAGGTGAAATGAACACTACAGCGCTGGCTGAAGGTGAGCACATCACTGACATTGAGGCGAACTGGGGTAAAGAACTAGGGCACACGCGCGTCAAGTATATCAAGTTCACCACCAACTTGGGGAAAATCATCGAAGGCGGACGACATACAGACAGTGTCGGTGTGGACAATGCGAAGGAGGGCTACCAATTGGGTGGCTTCGTTGGCAGAAGCGGTGATGAGGTTGATATGGTGGGTGCTATCTGGACTAGCATCCAGCCGGTGGTGTAGACTTGGAATCTCCAAGTAGTCGTTTTCAGCTGAACTCGTCGTCAAAGCGCTTCATGGAGGAATGGCTGATCAAGACGGCTGCATTCTATCAGGTAAATCGGTCAGTACTTCAGTAATTGATAGTAATCCGAGATCAAAAGCTTTATCTGATTCCCTGGTGTTGTTACGATGAAGAATAGTGACAAGACGTGGCTTTCGATACATGTGAATGCTGCGACGGTGAATCCGATGGAGTCGTTGCATAAAATGAAGGACGCCACGATGGATGACGGTTTTTCGCGCTCGTGGGCGATATAATGGCGCCACGCGTTGCAGAGATGGTGTGGATGTCAACGTGATCGCTGCAGTCAAATTGAGAGGAAGAACCATTGGTTGAACTGTGAGCTCCGGTACAGTACACACTCCGAGGCAAATCGCGATGATGAGAAATGAATGACCCGTCTTCACATTTCTCGATATTACTTAGTAAATGACATGATCCATTCTTAAATTTTTTTCATCGTATAAGAATTGAATACACCGAATGCTGTGGACACACCAGCGCATTGAAGCAACGTTTGCATTTGTATGGTCTGCGGATACTCTACTGACCCACTGACAGTGCCACTGCAAGTTTCGCGTTATAAACACAATCACGAAAGAGCATGGTATTACTTCACTCGCTCCAAGGAAGATTGAAATTCAACCTCCTACAAATTCCATTGGAATGGACTGGATCAGCTGGCACCAATCCCGATAGCAGTTCACTTTCGCCTTTGCCATTTACTGCGCACTTCGTACCAATCGTTGCATTACAACCCCAGTTTGCTTAAAGTTCACGACGAACAAGTCCGGGCACCATGAAGGTGATCACGTGGCTACAGGCTGCCATAGTCGCAACTCGTCGTGTTACCACGTCGAGCTCTGACCCGGGCGTCGGTGAAGGCTACAACTTCCTGCAAGACACCGTCAAGGGTGCAACCGAAAAGTTTGGTCAGAACGCTCAAGCGCTGCTGAAAGCCGGATCTCAGCCGCAACATCCTCACTGGCAAAGATGCACTTGCAGATTTGCTCGGTGATCCTGTGGCAGATATGTACGACAGCAAGCAATTGGACTAGCGGGATTGCGCTACAGATCACACGATGAGGTAGACCTACTTACTTGCTCCGCTTACTGCGGTAAAATTCGGTAATCTGGTAGATTTTTACGATACAAAATATAGAGAAAGGCCGGTAATACCGGGTTATCTCGTAGATTTTTACGGCAGCAGGGTAAAATCCAGATAAAATCAGGGATAAACTTTTAACCGGTATATCGATTTGCCTAAAACAGTTCCCTAGAGCTGTATGTCTGAACTAGCGTTTTTTACCTGTATGCAAGAGAAAACGCTAGTTCGTCCAGAAGTGTATGCACGGAAAAACGTCCAAAAGTCGATCCGTTGACTAGAGGGGGAAAGTCAGATGGAGAGCTTCGGCACGGAGCTCAAGGAGACGCCGTACCCGCTGATCGCGGCGCTGGGTTCGCGTGATCTGCAGACCAAAGTCCTGCCGCTCGTCCGCGCAGCCAACGAGGAGTTCGTGCCCAAGCTGCACTTCGCGTCGCTCCCGCGCGAGCATCGTTTCCCCGTGAAGAAGGAACTGCGTGAGAAGCACGGGACGTTCCCCAACCAGACACAGCGCGACTTTGAAGGCTACCGTACGCAGGGTATTCTCAAAGCCAGATGGCTGAAGAAGCACCACGAGCTGCTGCCGGCTGTCGTGCTGCTCTTCGATGAATTTGACCCACGATGGAGCCCCCAAGAATGGCAGCAGAGGGAGACGACACTTCGCGAGGAGGTTGAAAAGCTCAAACGCACGGTATCAGGTGGGTTTCATTGCTCATACAGAGGCAGAAGTACCATTTAACTGGGTGATGTTGGGTTTCAAACATTGATACAGCTAGAGAATGTCGTGTGATGCTCATTCTAATGCAACAAGTGGACGATGCGGGGATGGCTCCGATGAATACGACGGAAGAGAGGTTGACGAACTTGAGGAGGAGATTGGATACTGATGCCAAGGGGCTTGTGCTGTTGAGGTCGAGAGATCTGGTGCGTGGATCCAGTGTCTTGGCCAAGATGGAGTCGTCGGTGCGCAATATGGCGCTCGAGTACTACAAAGCGCAGTCGAAACGGGTGAAGCGGTATAAGAAGGCGTTGGCGAAGACGCCCGGGTTTCAGGCACTACATGCGAGGTTGAGCTTCAAGACCGCACATTACTATGAGTTTCGACGCTATACGACCAAGGTGTTGCAGCATTATGAAGCATCCTATCGTGCCATCATCGCGCTGCCATTGAGTGAGAGTGAGGCGGTTGATGGAATTGCTTACACGCAGGTTATGACGATGGCAGAGTTTGTGAATTTTAAACTGTGCTATCACTTGATTTTCTCGTCCAACAATATTAAGGGTGCGGTTGATCAACTACAACGGCATATGGGCGTCTATGCGCGTGCCATTATTGTGGCCAATCGAGCTTACGAACACTGGGAGTGGGTATCTCGACAGTACCATGTCTTCGCACAATTGCTTGCTGAGGCTGTTTCCATTCGAGGGTCACTTCCAAGCACTGGGTTGGACTCGGACGTGTATAAAGAGCCGTATTTATATTACTCCATTGCAGCAAAATATGCAATGTTCCGGAGAAAAGCTGCTGTGAAGCTTGGCCTCACGGCTGCTACAACCGTGCCCACAGCGACACCTACTGGTGAGATATTGTCTGAACGCGATTTTATTGTGGTGCCTTCTGTTTTCGTTGGCGGCGACCCGGTGGTTACTGAAGCAAATGCGACATCACAAGACCCGTCAGTGACAGCACTTATGCGGTACCGCCATGCTATGGAGAGGACGGTACCCCATGCCAAACGGTCCATTATCCTCTTGGAGCACGCCATTCAGCATCTAACGATGTATGTTGCAGACCGCAATACCCCACGCAGTCGGATGAAAAGCAGACTACTCGTTCATTTGGGCACAGAAAGACTAGCATCTGGTGAATATGAACGCTCGCGCGCTGAATTGCAGAAGGCGAAAGCCACATTTGCAATTGAAAATTGTTGGGCCCAAACTGCTCAGATTCTGAAACAGCTACTTATTTGCACCTTCCGTCAAGGAGATATTGCATCCTACCTGGACTATTCGTTGCAATTATTGTCACCTGTTGTGGAAGAATTTGTGTCTCCCAAAGAGCGTGGTCGGATCCAGGATTCGTTTTTGACAGCGTGGAGAAACCCAGCAGCACTGGGGGTACCATTTACAGATAATTCAGCGCTTGGAAATGGCCATGAGCTAGCACTTGATCGATCACGTCCAATGTTCGCATTAACAGCACAATTTGGGCGCGCCTCTGCTTGTGTGAAGGAGGATGTAAATCTTGAACTAGAACTGCGGTCGCATTTTCCGTCGCCGCTCGTGATGTCGAAGATAGAGTTGGTGTTTAACGACGAGCGCTACCGCACAGTGATCTACCATCAGGCTGATTTAGCGTCTGAATCGCTGATTTTGATCGATGGAAAGTTTTACGCTTCGCTGCAATTTATTCACAAAGTGGTTAAAGAGTTCCGAGTCCCATTACGAGTGCTGGATGGTCGACAAATGTTGTCCATCCAGGAAGTACGATTCTTCCTGAGTGGAGAAAATACTGCTAAGGCTAGTGATGCCACTGCAAATGGTGTCCCACCAGAGGACGAGTTCTTGGTATTCAGCCTACTAGTTGAACGAGCATCTGTAGAGCAGCGAGAAACTCCACAACCGTATCTTGTCAATGGGCGAGTACCAGCCATGGGTAATGGTTCTGCTTCTCCGAGCTTCTCAAGGAGAAAGTCGATGTTCTCACTTGTTGAGGGTGCTCGACCCAGCCAGACTGACACAACAGACCCGATTCAAGAAGATGGTACTGCACATCTTCGAGGCTCGTCGCTGATGATTTTACAACCTCGTGCGAAAGCCACAGTGAGTATGCTATCGCGCGAGCCACTTTTGACTGGGGACTACCGTGAGATTGCGTTCAAGTTGTCTGCTAACGAAGATACGCTGGAGAATGTGACCTTCCGAGTTGTGTGTGAACCTGCACCAGCATCCTTGTCGCCTGGTGATGCATTCTTCTTTACAGAACAGGCAGGAGTGTTGACACCAGTTGCGTTGGACGCAAATTTGCAGCCTCGAGACCTCATCTCGCTCCCCAATAAGGATCCAAACAGCGAAGAAACGCTGCGGATTATTGTTCGCTCCAGGAAAGCGACTGCTGTAGTGCTGGTCGTGTCAGTCGCGTACACTACAAAGGCTGGTGTGGCTGTGGGCATTGACGAACGGTTTGAACTCGTGTGTCACGATGCGTTCGACATTCAGGGAAGTCTAATTCATGACTTCCTCAGCGGTGGTGGTGTGTCTGGTGCGTCTCAAATGCCGAAGGGCTCTTACGGCTGTGTGGGGAACTCGGTGACATTCCAAGGAAGCATCACTTGCACTTCTGGCGAGTCTATACATGTACTCGCGCTAGAATTTGAACCTCGTGAGACGCATATGGTTGAAGACTTGGTGGTCTCAGGATTTGGTTCTGTGTCTACAGATAGTATCAGCAACAAGGACGTGTGCGCAATCTTCAATGATGGCGATTCGCGATGCTTCTGTTTGCGGTTTGTACCAAAAGTGGCATCTACTTTTGTCACGTTAGGCCATGTCAAAGTGGTTTGGAGACGTAAGTCATCGACAATTATCAGTGGTCCCGATGGTTCTCACAACGATGTTGTGAGCACGTGGCTGGAAATTCCAATGATTTCGTTCGTGGACGCCCCACTTACTTTCAGTGTGGAGACTCCGTCATTTGGCGTCGAGGGGGTCGTTGTCCACATGGACGTCCGGGTAAAGAACAACGAGGCTGTCTTCCACAGCTTACGGGTCAAGCCAGTGGATGCAGAGGGGGCATTCTTCATTTCGGGCCGTACGAATACCACTGAAGACTTGCTTCCGTTCGACGAGCAAGTGTTCCGATTGGGGTTGGTACCAACGAAAACAGGTATGTTGCACACTGGCTGTAAGCTGCTGATTCATGGTGACGCAACGCGTCATTTGTTCCAGTGAACCAGTGAACTAACTGCTGCTTTCTATCCTTCCGTGTCTAGGTTACCTTCGTCTGCCCCGCTTAGAGATCGTGTCGTTGACGTACAACCTCCCGTTCACCAACCCAGATGAGCGTCAGGAGTTGTTTGTGTTGCCGCGAGAGTGTCCCGAGTGGGAATCCCCTAAATGAATGGGCTCTACCGCTTGACTAGTCGAATTCCGTGCTTGTGATAGACTTTGATGGAACTCGTTACATATAGACTGTTCGGTTTCCTTGAGACCAATTCGACTTAGACGAAATGAACTTCGACACTAAAAGCAAATGGGTTCACACTGCAAAAGTGTATAACCTTTAACATTTATTATAAAGGTATGAATTGGACATACTTGAAGCGAGTTAAATAAACTCAAAATAGAGTTACCTGCGTAATTATATGTTGTCAAATTGTCGAAAATCGAAGTTGATAACAGTTGTGATTCTGAAAATTTCCAGTCCCATCTTGCGATTCGACGATAATTGGAGTTACTGGCCTCGAAGCAGACGAGGAAGCCAAGGCAAGTGCTGCGTGACGCGGGCGACTTCCATCCCTTCGCCATCTCTCGCGCTGCTCTCCATACGGAGAAGTGCGCATGAGTCTGTGGTGCCGCTGTCTGTCGCGAAGACGCGGCGACCTACAGAGACGGATGCTCTTCCAGGAGCAGTTCGAGCGCATCAAAGCCGTGTACCCCGGCACGAGCTACGTCTGTTTACTGGATGGCGACACTGGAGACATGATGTGCGTCACAATTGGACCATTAAAGGCTCGAAAGAGTATCAACTAACGATTTTGTGGTGGCCAGAGCTCAATCCGAGACGACGGAGGTGAATACGGACGAGTTCACACGCACGATCATCAACCTCAAGGACGCCGCCTTGCAGTTCGGTACGCACTATGAACGGTTGCTGACAGCCACGGTTACTGGACTTATGACTGTGATGTTACAGCGGCGACGCTAAACCAGATTGACCCGCAAGTTGTGCATGTTAGAGGAGCGCAGGGCATGTTTTCCTGTTATGGTTCCGCTCACATGGTGCGTTGGGTTGCATTGCTGATGAGTTGAAGAGGAACTGACGGTGCTGGTTGCAGATTTTGGCCTTCTACAGTGAAATGCCTGGTGTAGATTTGGAGCTCTTCGATTGCTTCGAAGCGGACAAGAATATCGAACCGATTACAGGAGAACTGCATCGAATTTTGGACGCGAATCAAGGTGGCAAACGACGGTATCGAGCGTAAGGCTTTCAGTGCACGTTTTCGAAGGGCCATCCACGTCATCTCCGCGAGACAGGTTGCTGTCATCATGGACCAGATCAGACAACAGATCGGTACTGGAGCACCATCTCTCCCACCGCACACACGAAGACAAAACCAAATGAATATATTTAAGTGGGGACGTCTGAACACGTTTGCAATCTCTGCATCCGTTCGTCCCCGTGGTTCCATGCCAACTTGTCGTGTTCGCAACTCCGAGTCCGGTCTAAAATCGTTCGTTCATTCTACTAGCTACATTGCGCATCTTGTTGTACACCTTTCCGGGCGGCGCGCCCATAATGAGCGAACAGATTGCATCACGCGCGAGTTTGATGTTGGCGAATGAGCCCAAAATGTGAATCTTCTGGTCGGCCAGCACGATACGTGTGCGGGTGGCGTTCTCCACGGCATACTTGGTCTTTCCGTCCTGTCCGGCCACACGACCAATGGCGCGACTCAAGTGATCGCCCTTGAGCATCTTGACGTCGTTCACCTCGAACGTGTCAATGAATAGGTCCTCCAGACGCAGCAGTGCCACGGCGTCCTGCACCTCAAAGCCCATCATGTAGGCCTGCACAAAGTCAGCAGCTTTCTGCAGCGCACCAGCGTCCGTCGTATGTGGCGAGTTCTTGAGCTCAATGCAGCGCGTCTTGGTGTTCATGCGGATCTGCAGCTTCAGATGCTCCACGATGGGCTTCATGATGTTGGGCCAGTCGTTCTTGAGCGGAGTGTAGCGATGTGCCGGGACGCGCACACGACGGAAATCGTTCTTGCCGCCAGACTGTTGCTGTGCACTGAGAGCAGGGAAGTTGGGGCGCGCCACGTCCTCTTCGGTGTCCATGTCCATCTGGTCCTCCTGCACCTGCTGCGCGATTGCCTGTGCGTTGATCACCATGTCCTCACCGGCCATCGAGTCCACCTCCATCGTTGCTGGAGTACAAGAGCTGAAGTGATGGAGTTCTAGCCAACAGCTCGAAAAACGATTGGAGTTGGCAACGTGAGGATTTCATTGGACGAAAAGAATACCGGCAGGAATTCGATATACCGGTTTTACATCTGAAATGGCTTCAACTTGTAGGTTATAGTTGCGCTAGTTATTGGGTTTTCAGCTCATTCTTGGCACGGAAGAAGAAAAAGAGGCCGAGTGGAGGTGCCCAACCACCCAGCCACATGACGAGAGCCCACAGTGGTCTATAGTACACGACAGAAACAATTGTTAGGGCTATCGCGTTTTAGACAGGATGACGTTCAACTTACCTGTACAAAATCCAATTGACTCCCACAACCGAAAATGTGAGCGCGATGCTCATGCTACTTGCCAACAAATGCTGCTGAATACCAGCTAGAATCGACCCAAATCGCTGAATCAGCGGTTTACGCAGGACAAGGAAGCCCATGAAGCCCAGCACAGCTGCAAATAACCGAAAGAAGCGGTTCTTGCGCACCTGCACAGCAATGTGAATATCTACATGTCATCAATACCGACATTTGAGTTAGCAATACGCACCTCTGCATGCGTCTTTTTGTCGAAAAGATTGTCCGCAGTCATGATCCCGTCCTCCAACAGAAAAAGCGAATCTCCAGCAGAAGTCTCAAACGGCACTAAATCATTCCCTTTCTGCTTCGCACACACCGTCACGGGGTAGTTGGGTGTCACTTCAAAGTACACGCGCTGATCTCCTAGAATAGGCTCTCTCATGTGATCTCTCAAATAAAAGAAGTCTTCCTCCACGGTCACATTAGCTAGTGCACTCCTGTCTTCCCACCCTGCTCCGTGTCGTTGATCTAGCAAATTCGCCATTACCCGACGGTTTCCACTATCTAAAGGAACAACATCTCTGCGTTGAATCTGATCCACCAGCTCGTCGGGCAACGAGAACTCTCCCACCACAAGTTCCTTGCCCTTGACAACCAGCGACTTGTACATCCAAGCTTCCAATGGTGGGTTTCGGTAGCTAACATCATTAAATCCGCTGCTATCAATCACTTCCTCTTTCCACCGCAAGTCGTACATATAAATCCGTTCTCGATCATCATCAAACCGTCGGTCTTCGTCCTCAGGTGTGCTGCTCGTCGAGGTGTGAGACGTTTCCACCCACTGCAGCATTTCCACATGGCGATGCAGTCGGACACCTTTCACTGCAATACCAAACGTCGAATCCAATACAAATGGACTTTGTCGGAGTTGCAACTCGCTTGTATCGTGTTTATTCAATGAATTTCCATCGGATGTTGTGGTCGTGATCAATCCCGAGAAATGGATCAAATGGTCCTCGGTATTCGTCGAAACTTGCGGCTTAGACAGCGAAACTACCACGGATCTCCCCTCCTCGAAGCTCTTGACACTGCGTACCAACGCTGACTCGAACACACACGTCGTCGCCACAGACGCCAACAGCAGCAAGCCTCCGATCGTCACCTCTTTCCCCATCAGATCGCGTTTAGTCCGACTAAATACTTCAAAATGCATCAAATAAGGTCCCAAAATGTAAAATAGTCTTTCCAAATACTATTTCGAATTACTTGCGCGCCAACACTAATATGGGGCGACCTGGTGGCTATGTGAAGCCATGCAAGTTCTTCCTGCAGGGCACATGCCGCAACGGCAACAACTGCCGCTTCTCACACGAAGCATTTGGTAACCGCAATACTAGCAATGCCGGCTTTGGGTCGCAGGCGCAGTCTCCATTCGGAAACAATGGCAGCAATTCGTCGACTGCTCAAGGCGTCACAATGACGGAATCTGGACGATCATTAGCCATTGAAGAGCTCAAATGCCCGCCTTTATGGCCGCTATCAGGCTTCGCAATCGCTAAAGGCGTATGTGTTTCTATTACCATAATTGTTCTAGTGAAAAGAGTATAACTTGTGTGGATTGTAGCTACCGAGTGTTGTGGCAGGTGATGTGAGTGCCGAAGAAGCTCGATGGGAAGCATATCAAGAGTTGAAGACGTCGGGCAATTGTATGCAGTCGACACAGAAGCTGCAGACGCTGGCAGCAGAGCAACAAACTCAGCGACAACGTGTGGTGTCTCTGCTTGAGAATCACCAGTCAGCGCAGAAGCTGTTTAATGGAGAACCATTGCCTGGAGCTGGAGGCTTTGGCGGACAGAGTGGAGCAACGAACCCGTTTGGAGGAGGTGCAGCTGCGAGTCCGTTCGGAGCTGCTACACCGGCTTCACCGTTCGGTGGTGCGGCAGCAGTGAGCCCCTTTGGTGGTGCTGCATCATCGCCGTTTGGACAGTCTGCAACACCAGCGGCTAATCCGTTTGGCGGAGGTGGAGGCTCAGCATTTGGTGGCTCTTCTAGTTCGTTTGGAGGTGGTGGGTCCTCTACAACGTTTGGTGCGCCGTCAGCACTGGGAGCTGGAAGTTCGACATTTGGTGGTGGCGTGGCGACCAACCCGTTTGGAGGAGGTGCTGCTGCGGCTACGTCGTCCCCGTTTACTAAACCGGCAACACCATCAGCTAGTCCGTTTGGAGCATCCTCTACGACATCCTTTGGAGGAGCAGCAGCACCATCGTCGTCTCCGTTTGGTGGAGGTTCCTCAACTACGTCTTCACCGTTTGGAGGTGGAGTGGCGAGCTCTACTACTGCATTCGGGGGTAGTGCTGGGTCAGGATTTGGAGGAGCATCCCCTTTCGGTGGTACACCAACGACGCCTGCATCCTCACCTTTTGGTGGTAGTACTGCAGCATCTTCACCATTTGGGGTACCTGCGAGTAATACTGGCGGTACACCTTTTGGCGGTTCAGGTGCACCAACAGCTAGTTCCAACCCGTTCGGTGCGGCATCAACGAACAACTCTACGGCCACTACTTTCGGGGTGTCTTCAACAAGCTTCGGTCCATCGTCTGGTAGTACTACAGGATCAGCTAACACGTTTGCTACTGCCGCTCCACCCAGCGCAACCACTACTTCTCCGTTCGGAGCACCCGCTCCGTCCAGCAGTCCATTTGGCGTATCGACTAGTGCCACCAGTTCTTTTGGTGGATTTGGAAAGTCAGCACCAAGTACTTCTTCATCAAGTTCTTCCTTTGGAAAGCCTTCAACCACGACTACACCACCTCCACTTCCACCAGCGCCAAAGCCTACCGGGCCCCCACCTGATGCACGTGATGACGCCTGGAACGCAGAGCAATTTCAGCTTGCGGAGTTTACGTTGGGTATGGTGCCTACCGTTCCACCTCCCCTACAGTTTTGTTAGGAGAACCTGTAGCAACTGCTGCAACGTGTTGCACGATGAACAAAAGACTTAGTGGTAGTGTGATATCTATATAAATAAGGGCAAGCATGACAATGATGCCCTGGTTGTTTCAACGAGTGCTTAATACCCATCTAGACCGCTGAACGAGCCTGTGTTGCACGCCTTCTTCTTCGTCACTTGACCGATTCCAGCATCGACAAAATTCTTGGCACGGAGAGCACGAAGTGGTACATCGGCCGTGTGGCCATGAGCGCTATTGAGCTGCAGCAAAAGACGGTAGACAGCATTCTTCTGAGCTAGCGTAGCTCGCCCCACCAACTTCGGACTCTCCGCATACAGGAACAGCGGCTGCGTGGTTGTCATCGCTGAACGGGAAGAGCAGTTAAACCGCTGCAGCAACTCGAACGGCATAGCCTTCCCATCTTTGAACTTGGCCATAATCGTTGCAGTAGGAGTCGTCATGAAGAAGCCTAGCAGCAGGCCATCGTGTTGCATAACGAACATGTACCTGCATTCGAAGATACTGTCGGCAAAGGCCAAAGAATCAGTACATTTGCTACGAACGCGAGATGCATTAGACCGTGCTGACGAGCTCAGTGCCATAGCCCATTGCTGGCACATGGAACCGTTCCAGAGCTCGATGCTGACATCCACTTCACGTCCGAAAAAAGACGTTACTCGAGAGAACCCACCCATCTCGTTCGAACACAAGGACCCTGTATCTTGAGGCTCCAACGGGTGTGCAGCAATTGCTGACGATGTCATAGCATTTCTGTCCCGTGTTTCCAACGGTGGTCGACAAATGAGCTGTTGAAGCACATAGAATTCGACACGTGCCGAGACTTCCTTGCACAGCAGGGCTAATTTGTAGATCAGACTTTGTGTCATCTTGTTGCGGGGAATATAGTCGAAGAAGAGGAACTGCAGCGGACCGAAATGAAAGCCGAAAGCTAGCAACGCGTACACAAAGTACACGATCATAATAAGCAGCGACAGCTTGTAGTAAGCCGTGCCATGGAACGCATAGTCAATCTACAATAACAACCACGTAGCACAACCGTTAGCACCACATTCGTCAAAGTTAACAGTTCCAACGTACCAGTCGGATCTTGAGCCAACAGTAGAAAAATCCGATCCACATGCGTTGCGAAGGCGACAGGAAGGACACGCGACAGCCACGCAGACAGTGTTGCGCGATGCGATAGCCCACGAAGGTGGCCAGTGGCTCGGCCACAACGAAATAAGCCGAGAAGAGGCGAAGGTCCAGCTCCATGGTGTGTGTCGAGTCGTCCGGTGGACCGTACGAGGAGTAGCCGATGCCCAACGCAGCGGGTCTCGAGAACCCGAAGCCTGGACCACGACGATAGAGCGGCATTGTCTGCTTCAACGTGCGTTGGACTCGTACGGTTTGAGCTTCACCTGTGAAGATGTCAAGTGGATACAATAAGTGCAAGAACTGGTGCAGGATGCATGGTGCAGTGGACACGTACCGTTGCTCGCTCCTGTGCACCCGTGCAGGATTCACAGCAAGATGCAGCAGCTTCCGTTCGATTGTGAGACGACGTACTAAAATTGTGCACGTCGAAGTCTCTCAAATTTGATTTTGGCTGACGTCAGTTTTCCTGATATATAATAGATCGAAGCGCGAAGGTTTAAGTAACTAGATATGTTTAGGTGTTTTTGTGACTGTTTATACCGATATTGCATACTGGTTTAAAAGATTTTACCGATTTTCAGTAGAGGGTAGGTGTATCCATGCTAGCGTTAAGTCCAGAAAGGAGTCACAAAAAAGAACGATTCAGTGCCCGTGATTGGGTATTTATTGTTTTGACCAATCGTAATCTTCCATTTGAACTAATAATCAATTGGGTCAGTGCCAGAAGTTGAATGAATCCAGGACGCAGGCAGGGCGCCGCGGTCAGACGAGCGATGATACAGTCTCGACCGCTGCTCAAACCAAGAGTTGATGATCAACACGATGCGGTGCGCACGAAGCAAGCAGACCTGCTTGCGGGCAATTGGTATTGCTTCGAGTGTAGTAATGGCTTTGCTGTTGATTATGGTTGTGATGCTTACGGTACGCCGTGTCCGTTACGAAACGCTCTGATTTAGTCCAGAGCAAAAACTGAGTACAGTAAAAACTGGTTTTGCAGCGATACATCGGTAACTTGAGGTTTGGGGTTTAGCTCATTGTAATTGGCCAAAATATGAACCAATAAGCACCACGTGACGAGAAAGCTCTGAAATTGAAGTAATATTAAGTTACTTGAAGTAATGCGCAAACCATCTCAAGAGCTCAAGGTGGGGTAAAGCGACGTAAATACTCCGTGTTACGGGGTCACACGAGCACATTGCTTAGAGGAACCGTGCTATCAATAGTTTACAAGCTCTAAGTGAACGGTAGTTTACTAGTCCCTGGTCTGGAGACTTAATAGCCAGTGTAGGGTAGATTTAAGACTGTATTTTTGATTAGATAATTTGGCCTGTAATACAAATTACTAATTAACTCTACTTTCTCTCCCTATATTTATTTAAATAGTAGGTCAAAATCTACTGGTTGACGTGGCAGTGGTGTGGACCACATCACTTATGAAAGAGTATTCACAAACGAATACTGTCAGAAGTGTATCTACTTCTAGAAGGTACCCTATCTGGGGTCCATCTCACACGCCCAATTTTCGCGCCTGACGGGCTCTCGCCTTTCGAACCATCTTCTCGAATCTTCGACGCGTCCTCGACACGTGCACTGCTCTGTGCTCAGTCTCCGTGTGGGTGTCCGCACTGACCGCCTCCTCTTCTGCTGCTGTCTTCGCTACCGCGGCTTCATTTTCACAGGCGATGAGTGATTCGGTCAGGGAGAGCTATCAGAAGGATTTCATACGTGTTGCTGCAATGTAAGAGTATGGCCGTCTCTATACTCGTGAGCTATATCAATAAAGGCCAACGTCTCTGTGTGCAAAAACTCAACTGCAAATAACAAAAGGCATATTCAGTGCTCATACCTTATAGTAAGTTGTGCAGTCAAAAGTCGCAATGGAACCATAGGGGCTATAAGTTGAGCTTGAGGAGAGTGCTAATGGTACGCTCGATCGTTATAGCACTGCAAGGCCACTCCATTCCATTAGATTGTACGTTCCTGTCACGTACTCTATAAAGAAACCACGTAGGATGAGTCTGACTTGTAGAATAGCTGGAAAATCAAGACTGATTTGGTATTACGAAGCACCTACGTGCTAGTGGTTGCAATATGAATAGAAAATGCGACGGAGAATGCGATGATACCGATCTCCGTCGAGGATGAATTCTGCTCTGAGCAATTGCTATGTCATCCGTTGGTTCTGGTCTCTTCTTGTCCTCGTTTGGTTCGCACTGGTTGTACCCGTGACACTTCCAAAGCAGAAAGAATTTCAAGAATGGTGCGACCGGAAGGTTTTCACGCTACTACTCGATACCAAGTTACAGCTGCAAAGCTTCATCTTTTCCTAGTTGGTTGCTGATCAAAAGGTTCGTGTGAAGAACTCGATGCGCAAAGTTAGCGTGTCAACGGTTGAAGTGTATGCGATCACAATTTCCGATCTATACAGTGATCAACAAAGTCGCGGTGCAAACTCATATCTGCATCCTTGCAGTGAACTTGTGAAGGACTGCTGACGTCTCTCCGCCGTATAAAGGACGACAAACAAGCGCGAATGCGCTAGGAGAGGGGTTAGTTCACTGCTTGACGGGTACTGTACAACGGAAGAACTGGTATCTATTTTACGCTGCTAAATGAACTTGAATACTGGTGCGGATTTAAGAAGTGGAACGAGTCATTTGTTGTGCCATGCATGTCTGTTGAGAGGGGAATCACGCTAACTTTAGAACCTCCCGATTTGTTCAGTGCTCCTCTACAACACGGAGGTTACACGGACCGTTGTGCACTGATGATGGTTATGGAACCAGGAAAGACAAATCGATTTAGACGACGTCACTCGAAAGTCAAAACACATGGATCGTGGTTCTGGGTCCCGAATGGACGGGGTGGCTGCTACAAAGATGCCTCAAATAAGGGGATTGGGAATGGCGAATTCATCAGTCATGAAATACTGTTATTTAAGCGCGCTGCCTCGAGAGTTCATGCGAACGCTTGCAGGATTTCACCCAGATCATCGCGGTTTTTATTTGGATAGGCGGTGGTCACACTAGCCGATAATCTTCAAAAATATATGAGCATCAGGTAGTTGCATGACGGTGACGACCGACGAAAAAAGAAACGGGCTTTTTCGTGAGTAATCGAGGGCTGACAAGCTCGCCGTTGTGCCCTCATCTGATCCAGTGGTGTTCCATGGATGTTCATCCCCGACATGGCGAATTCACTCGAGTTGAACAGAAGGTTTGTCATCGTTCTTGACGGATCCCCTCTCACAGAGTAGTGGTTGGCCTTTGGTCTATCAGTGCTTTTGCACACACTACTGTTTCACCGCAAAAAGGACCAACACGCGCAATAGCTCCAAAATGTTAGTGAGAACAATTGGCTCCATAAGCCCAATATACCCTAGATTGGAAACCTTCCTTTACAAAAGTGATGGAGCTTTTGTCGAGTAGTTTGCTGGTCTTGGTGGAAAAGGATTCTGGGGATAGTGTCGTTCAGGACTGTCGCAGTGCTGGCACGAAGTGTTGAAGCGCAGGTTGTTTTACTCACATTATGATGAGCTTCCAATGCACTTTGCGATGGTGTTAATCCGGCAATGACTTCCGTGTAGAACCAGTTGCCCCATTGTCGGTCTAGATAAACTTTTTGAGCCATTCTGTGTACATATCTTCGCCGTTTTTCACCAATAGGCCAGAACCAGCTTGGTCAGAGAGATGAATTGCCACTTAACACGTGCCTTGCCCAAATATTCGATGTTGGTCGAAATGTCAGTCTTGTAAAACGTGGCGCTGTTGAGCAAATTTATTTTATTCTTTTCTACAGATTCAAAGCGTCATAGCCAATACTTCAAGTCGTTGTCGAATGTGAGTGACCAACTCTCGAACAATCAACCAAGCCTCGAAAAAGATAAAAATGCATAAAAATAAAATAGAAAGACTTTTTTATTTTTATTTTCAAAAAACCATTACGAATCTTTTTATGCCATCCCTGGTCCGAGAAGCAACTGTACCCACATCTGCATGAGATCATCAAGAAACGTCAAGCGCATTTTGACTGTGAGCCTGTGGACTTCGATCCTGCAGGCATGGCCAATAACACGTAACGATTTGTTCTTGGCTATGTCTTTATAGTTTTTTTTTTGATAATATCGAAATATCATTTGGCGCAGTCGTTTCTACAGCACCATTCTATGCGAGGTGGTGGGAGTTCGATTCCACTCACAAAACGTTTTACCATACTTCAAAATTAGTATTTGTCAATAAATAGTCTAAGTTAGACTATTTTGTGCAAACAAGCTTCAAGCAGTCCACAGTTAATAGTTTAAGATAGCCTAATTACCGCAGACACTGCAGCTGTTTATTGTAGCAGCAGCATATCTAAACAGCATCTCTTAACAATTCCTACTAACCAAGATGCGACCGGTGACGTCTCTTTAAAATGATGGTCCTGGTGATTTGGCGTGCACTGTATTTCTGAGACCAAATTACGTGGCTAGAACGGGTGGCTGGCAGACTAAGCTTAGAATCGGTGATTGGGAACGTCTAACTGTACTCGCTAGAGAATCTGTATGTTTATCGTGAGTTCGATCATTGTGTTTTTGCTACAGCATTAGTTCTCATCCCAGACTTACTAGTAACTTTCCCATCGCCATGAACATTCGTCCTCTGCGCAGCATTCTCCAAGACTTCCTATTTCAAGCTCGAGTGATGAGAGCAGTTGCTGCGTTGAAGATGCTCTCGATATGCTGACGACCACTGATTCGTTTAGGCCGGAACCATCACCGCAATCACTAGCCCGTCTACTTGTACCGAAAGCTACCGGTCGGCTGACGACAGCTCCCCAGCACCAGCCGCTGTCCTTTTCTGCTATACGGTGGGTGGATAAGCAACGGTACGCCTTTGTGGTTGTATGCTACTGGAGAGTACAGTAATTAAAGGGCAGATTTTCACAGCAATAAAAAGGGGTCTATCACGCATCACCTAAAAACACCGTCTGGCAGGAACGACAATCATTCTGAGAACGAGTGGCCCAAACTTCTCCCCCTCCCACCCTCCGCCTCAATCGCAAAAAGAGCGCACGACAGCAACCTGGATCGAAGATCTCGATGCCGCGCCGCGATGATCGCAGGGCCAGTGAGCGGTGCCGCGTTGCTATCACCGGGAGCGAAAGTGCGAGCGACTCCTCCTACACGTCCCCCAACGAGTAGACCTCACGGCAGAAGAGCGCTTGATCGCGGAAGGCTGGATCACAACAGAAGCGAAGGTGGCAACATACATCGATCAGACAGCGCTCTCAGTCGTCGGATGAATCTTCGGGTTCGGAGCCAGACACACAACCCATAAAAGAAAGCGACAGCGGTTTCGACAAAGACGGCGGAGAAGTTCTTGCGCGAGACGAGTTGGTCTCAGTCCCCCCGCTAGATGTACGCTCGTACGAAAACTGGGAGGAGCTGGAGGCATATCTGAAGACATACAGCAGACGCACATACCAGGTTGGTTACCCAGTTTGAAACTTGCTTACAGTTTGAGATTGTGCGTGTGTCTTAGGTTGGTTGTACGATACCGGTTTGAAGCATTTGAATGGGTGCCTCAACATGACAACTATAATTGGGGCATGTATATTCTGCTTTATCTTGAAGAGGTGAAAGACCGAGTGGGGTTGAAGGGTATACGAGGACAGTAATGCATTTTTTCCGGTTCAGATACCTTTGCGACAATCTGCTTGCGATTTAATATCCTGTTGCCGTTGAATGTGTGCTTTGAGCTCCGCAAGAGAATACATGTAGTTCCAGTTCGTTCATTATAATGTCAAAACAAGTTTTATTCGCATTCGATAACATAAATCGCATGATCCCATTCATTTCTGCTGGAGATTAGGCTCAAAATCTGTTCCTCTGAGGACTTAGCGAAATTCGCGTGCTCTCCAGTCATGACATACACTCTCTTTTGCTAAATATATGTGCTTCAGTAACAGTGTGTCTGCTCAAAAACCTGATTTTTATATGGCGATTACATTCGAGGCTTTCCCTCTGACGCAGCGTCTATTTCACGATACTGCGTCAATACTGTGCAGGACTGGGCACATCGTGCACATTATTGGCAATGTAATGTGCACATAGTCGCTGACTATGCTACTGCTATGGATGAATTCATAAGAAAATCACTATAATAATTGCTCTAGGAAGTCGGACTTTGGTTGACTTTGGGATACACCCATTACGGTCGGAAGCAATGTATCAAAGCGTTTGTCCCGTGGGCTTACATGTTTGTGCGGACAGAGCATCCACAAGCGTGAGCCACCTTGTTCCGAGCCGTGAACAAGTACTCGAAGAAGTTCTTTAATTTTTCACCTAAAGCTGACATTCGGTAGTCTGGGCTACATCACAGGTATGGCAAATGCCTTCGCCGAGGTTTGGCCGACATTACACTGGTGAATTGCTATCCACACAGGGTAAGAAAATATGTGTGACACTGAGGGCGATACTCCATTGACCTACGCCGTCAGCAACGGGTATGCTGATGTGACCGAGAGTTTACTGGAAGCTGCTGCTAGTCCGGACGTGAAGGACTACTTTGGTCGTTCACCACTCCACTTTGCGTTAAACTCAAACGATGCAGCTACACTAGAGGCACTAGTTAGCCTTCTCAATCAGTATGATGCCGACGTGAATATGGTAGGTACAGTTGGCGACGTACCACTTCACGTGAGCTGCGTAGAGGATGATCGACTGACACGTACTCATCTCTTACTCACTAGCGGTGCCTTGATTTGTGCCAATGCACTTGGAAATCATCCAACACACATTGGAGCTCGCAAAGCTGCCCGCGGTGGTGGAGTCTGTTTCGGTGACACTGCATTCTGCGGCTGCGTGCATGAACATTATTTGGCGTAGACTTTATTACTGCCCATTTCCTTATTTGCCCACGAGTATAAAATTCAATTTGCCCACCATTTTCTATGTGTTGCTCACGCACAATCTCGTGAGCAATTTCCGCCTACCCACGCTTGATATCTTTCGCCATCGATAAGGTGGTTAGCTGCATTGTCTTATTTTGAGTTAGTTGGTACGTTAGATTGCCATTTTTAGTAGCAAAACAATGTGAAACCAATGTACAACGACTATGAAAGCGTTTGTGAAACGAGCAGACTCCGCCACACTGGCTACAAAGATAAAAAGAATCAGCGCGATGGATTAACCAAGATCTACTACAAAGGGTTCGAGTTTACACGGCGCAAACAATCCGGTGTTAAAGTGACTTACACTTGCAGCTTTTACCGGATGCCGGCAAAGTGCCCAGGTGCGCTTTACTACTACGCGGACACGATGGCCTTCGACTACGACAACATGATACCGCACACACGTCGATCGCCACACACACTAGACCCACCTCGGACCGCAGAAACTTCTGCGTGCCGTAGTTTGTACTCTGAAATGAAGAGTTACGTTGACAAGCTGTCTGAATCCGTCTTAGTACCATAAAAAATATGGGAATTAACATTCGAGAAGTTTTATTTGCACACTGACGGCGCCGTACGTGGCTTATTTAAGAAGCAAGTTACTACACGGGTGGGAAACACGGTTCGATGGCAAAAGGCGTTGGCATATCTGCTCAGGTTGAAGCACCAAACTGAAAGGCTCACAACTTGGTTTCTTACAGTTCAACTACATGTGACACGATGATAAGAAAGCAAAATCTAAACCAGGTGATTCTAAAAACGGATCTGGAATTGAAAGAGTCATCGGGTGGGCGCATCCCGAACTACGAGATCTCCTCTTGTACGTTAGACTCAATATTTTCCTTGACGGTACATTTAGATGTACACCGAATCCGTTTGTCTAATGTGTCACACTTATGATGTTTGACCCTCGCACGAAGTTGTACCTCCCTGTGTTTTTCTCGTTAATGACCTCAAGAACACAGGATAGCGACAAACGATTGTTGCATTGCATTGAATTTGCTGTGGGTTCGAAACCTGATATCAACACGCTTGTGTGCGACTTTTAATCGGCGCTAATTTTTGCTGTTCGTGAGCACTTTCCGGAATCTCGAATAGTGGGGTGCCTATTTCATCAAAACCAAGCATGGCGACGCAAAATGAAGGACCTCAGACTTCCCAATATTGAGGTATCAATTGCGATGCAGAAAGGTGTGTTAGACATGCTCACCGTGGTGGATCCAGAAAAAGGGGAAATCAAAGGAGTCGCCTGAGTACAGCAAAAGATAAAACAACGGTGCAAAGCTGAAAACGTTAGCTATTCCCAAAAAAATGGAGAATGTTCTGGCGATATTTTGCCAGAATTTTGATTAGTAAATTTTCCCCGTAGTACTGAAACTTGTACGACATGCAGCGGGCTATCCTAAATAGGACTAATAATTCACTCGAAAGATATCACCGCGAGCTGAACACTCGATTCAATGTACCCCATCCTGCACTGGTCAAGTTGGTTGACCGAGTACAAGACATTGCGCAATCCTACGTCGTTTAGCGGAAAAGCGTCATTTCAGAAGATGCTGACGCACCCACGAGAGAACCGATCCAACTCCCAAGAGCTGCTAAGTTACCTGACATCAGTGACATCAAGGACTCAGACACTGAAGAAGATGGAGATGATAGTGCAGAAATGTCTTCTACGGCCGCCGTGGTGGAATACGAAGAATACAACCACGACGAAGAGCTGAATGTGTCAGATGATAGCTATGAAGCTGACCAATATGGTCCTCCGGGGAATTATAATTCCTTCGACTACGAAACAGAAGAGAAATCCTAGACTGAACAATAGAGAAAAACACGTGGGCAAGGATAAGATTGTCCACGTGAAAATGTGTTGGCAAATTGGGATATGGGCAGTAATAAAGGTTACCATTATTTGGCGTATGGTTAAGATTATTTTATTGTTTACAGAGTCGTGAAGTCAAGACGAATGCCACTCTCCCTACCTGCGCGCACCTGTGCTAGAGATACTTTACGTCCTCTAAGGCCACGGAGAACAATTTTTCTTGTGGAGAACTTCTGTCATCCTCCTCTGGGAATGGTATCCCGTTTGGTAGTGACATATCCTCTTCTTCATCATCTTGAGTTGCTTCACTGCGATTGACGGCACTACCAGAGAAAGTAGAGCCTGCAACTCACTGTCGCCTCCATCTTCCATTGCTGACAAAACCGTTTCCCAGTGTTCAACATGTCGGGAATGTCAACCCGCTGTTCATCACATTGTGGTGAATAGACCGCTGTCGATTCTGGCATAGCTTCTTGGGAAGGATTTCGATCCCTTGATATATTATTGTGTGAACGCGAACTTCGCCGCTCTGGTGTACCAAATGCCGATTCCACTGCTGGTTCTTTCGACGAAACCACGCTTTTTGTTGGACTTTAAACCTCTAGTTTCTTCGAGAGTTTCTTTTGCAAGTGTTTCCTAATTGCGTCGATCGTCCTGGCTTTCTCAGGGTCCATGCGACTACGAAGCGCAGTGTGAATAAGACTGAGTTCTGAAAAATACCGCTCGCATGTCGCGTTTTTGACAGTGATAGATAGTATCACAAGTGCGAGCTTCGGAAGACAATGATCTGGATAGTTGTTTTTCCTGTGACGCCAGAAAGCTGGTAGAGGTGGAATTGAAGATGTTCTGAAGTGCCTCATCTTTTTCGAAGTATTGCCCATGTACGTGCCCCAAGCCAGTCATCCAATTCTCCAGCTAGTGTATCCGGTTCACAATCGAGAAGTCGATTATAGTAATATTCAGCGATTTTGCAAATGCTTTAGTACTGGCCAATCATACTGCATCTTTGTAGGAAGCAGGGTGTAAGTAGAGCGCAAGCATGAATAACGGCTACTCCCACGCAGCCCAACGGGATTCCACTAGTTTTAAAAGGTCATTGCAATACATGCTCCGGTGAAATTTGTCGTAGAGATCCCGAAAGACTATAACTACATCAGCTAGCGTGTTTTCGTCGCTTTGAAGCTTGAATGAAGCGAAGCAAATCGGATGTACTGCCTGTTCTGCCTCTTTAAGTGAAGACCAGAATACACCGTCACCAAGAACTGACATTGTACAATTAAAGTCAACATCATCACGATACTTGACGGCAAACATTTGCATTGCCGTTCTCACTCGTAAGAGAGAGGAAAAGCAGCCTTGCATAGAATTCCATCGGGTAGGAGCCAGCGTAAAAAACTTCCAGTGCTTTCCGTAGGTTTGCACCATCATTTCTTGAGCTCGAGGTAATCATTTTGCTGAAGATGCATTAAGATAGTTTACTACTGCTTCAGCTTGCTTGGTAACCGTCCGAAACGTCCTGATGCGGAGTACACTCTTCACCAGATTATTCATATCGTGCGCAAAGCATTTCAAAAACTATTCTTGCCCATCGTAATGCGAGAATTCTTCTAGCACGGCCACACTGGTCAGCATCGTCCGTGATGACACCACCGATATTCCAACCTTTTGCTTCAGCATCAGTAATTATTTTATCCATTTGTGATGCCAGTTCCAAACCATCGTGACGTGACCCAGTTGCGAATAATCCCAGTGTCACAACAAACCCAAAAAGAATAAACTGCGCTCCCAAAAGATGGTGCTTCGCGATATTCTGCCAAACATCACTTAGAAAGTTTACCCTACACCCTGATTTGTTTTGTAATCCATAGCTTCCTTTGATTTTTGGCTCGATACTTCAGCAGCATAAGCGGTTAACATCGGTCCACCAAATTTTTTCGACCAGGAAGATGATCAACCCCTCGAACGTCCAGGCTTTCTGCGAGTCTCTTAGTCGTCGGGTCCTCAATAAGTGAATCTTGTAGACAGTGTGGGGCTTGGAATTCTAGAAGACGCTTCAAAGTCGACTTGAGGCTAGGAGAGAGGCGTGGTGGATTTATCTTGAGCGACACTAATGCACGGCGAATTGTTTGCTTGCAGTTGAAAAGCAGCTTTTCGTGCCATTCGGGCCTCGGGCGTATGTGGGCAATCCTCGAGGCGCCTGCGCAAAGCGGCGACACTACCATGTAGCTTCTAGATGATTATAGCTGACGCTGCCTTTTTATCTGTCTTTTCCAGCTCCTCTTTCGCAACCACACAGTGAAGGCATATGTGATAGACCTCTTTAGAGTTATTGGACGGCCCACTTTCCAACGCTTTAAAATTCATGCGTACTTTGCCCTTCTTCCTTCCCATGACGCAGATCTGGATGTTCACTCAACACCCTTGAAGACTTCAAGCGTGCTGACCAAACTTCCATGAGGTTTAGTTGACTATTGAGAGTCGCCGAATAGTGCGTTGAGTCTTCTATTAAGAGTGGTTTTTTGTATACAAAACCGAAGTGTGTTGGGATCGAACTTAAGTGGATAAAAGATGAAAAATATATCTTTTTATTCGCGGATCAAAATATTTAAATATTTTATGCCATCACTGCTCGGACCACGTTCCGTTAAGCCCATGAGAAAGTCCACACCGAGTTATGGCCTTGCGAGCGTACAACATCCTGTTTTATCTTCTGGTGATTCACCACTCGCACCACCTCAGCTGCCAGCTCAAGAAAAAAATGTTTTCCCGGAATTTTGAAGCCTGCCAGTCCTTTTGGACAGTGTTTTGCCAACGGTCACTCTTAAGCAGCGCCATCTTTTTCTCGTTCCATTTTACCTTCCAAGCATCTTTGATTTTTGCAATAACAAGTGAATCTACTGGCTGGTACAGACCTGGCGCATTCGGCGGGAAGGATGTTAAGTCGGAATTAATAGCGTCAAGTTCTTCGCGACATTCATTGGCTTCTAGATATCCGGAGCAGTTGTCCGGAAAGACAGTCTTCTTGCACCTACGGATATTTGCTCTTATTGCCTTTTTCTCTGAGATGATCTCGAAAAAGTAATTGTGTCATCCAACCTTTCTTACTGGTACGGTAACGTACTCCTGGTACTTAATCGTTTACACCGCGAATTGGATGCTTCCCTCAGCATTCATGGAGATCATCGTCGGGGTGAAATTTGCGCTTGCTCCGCCGGACAGGCGTATATCATCGACATGCCTTCGGCGCCACCCACCACATCCGCCTACGTAATCTGCTTCTCACCTGAGAATCACAATGTTTTTGCCATTATCGAAATCCACCACAAACGCGTTTCGTCAATTTTTCCAACTACATCTTCATCCAGCGATCCATCTTGAATTCCCCTTCGAAGTTCATCAAGACGGAAAGCTACAAACTTTTCAATGTGGAAGGGCCTAGCTTCACTCAGTTGTGTTTTACCAAACTGTGTCCTGAATACGATTTCGTGGGTCTCCATAAACGTTTGAACCCATCTTGAGCTGATTTTGTCGATAACTAGCGCTCCCTTGTCATCGGCACTTCGTGCATTGTAACCTTCTGGGCTGTCGCGCGAAATTTGCTTTGCTAACTGCAACAAAAGCGGTGGCTCGAATTTCACACCCAGTTTTGGAGGCGATCGGATTCTTCAAGTAAATGTGGGTACAACCATTCCAATCACGGTCTTCTCGGGCGTCCTCAGCCCCCAACCACCTTGGTGCTGGATCGACGCCTACTACCTGCAGATAATAATCTGCCCTCTTTTGCTTCCCATGATCCGCTCCTGCTTTCGCCACCTATCAGTCGCCTTCTGCAAGTTAGCAGACCGCGTAGCCGAATTAAAATTCTCTGAAAAACGGTCGCCAGCTTTTGCAAACATTCCATGTTGGTGGATAAAGAGCCTACACGATGATTTTCCACTATTTTACAGACAAGAACATGTGCCTTGCAACTCATGTCCTGTATTTTCATTTGTCGTTTTGTTGTCGTTTTGTTGGTTCTTGTTGCGGGGCGAGTCTTAAGACTAGGAAGAACTTGGGTCAGAGGAGATGAAGATAAAAAGGAGTTGTGTTGTATTTAATGAAAGTGTCAGGCATTAGGGGCGGCACCGAAGCGAGGCTCCGGTGCCAACCATCGGTGCCCTCTTAAACTTGTTCAAACAGAACTTACAGATTTTACGTGGGTGTACACATACATGATGTGTATGAACACAGTTAGTGATCTAGTTGTGTACTCGTACCACGGATAATTATCAAGACCGACCGCAAGTACATCAAACTTTTCACTACCGACCGCAAAACTAGCATCTTCTTGGGACAAGACATGGAAAGATCGAAGAAACGAGGGTAGGACCCCGTTTCTTAGCACGGAGGCATTTGTGTTTGTTCTTCGGAGAGTGCAGACTACATCCCGTGCAGACTACCGTGGTCGACTGTAGCATGTACAGGGTCGTCGCCTAGCTCGCAGAAGCTCATGAATGATGCCAGAGTCGGCTGCAAGGCAATGTGATGCCAGTCAAGCGATATGTACAGTAACAAGAGCTTTACTGCGAATGCTACGATTATATCAACTAATGCATTGATGCTATTCTTTGATCACATAATCTTCTCTCACCGACTTTCGTTTGGATCTTAACAAGCAATTGGTGTGTTCGGCTAAAGCAACTACATTGAATGATCCTGGTGGTATGTAATGCCTACCAGATTTTGCTACTGGTATTGAGGCTATGAGGTTGCTAATTACTGTTTGTGATTATCTTTTCTGTTGTAGATGACGAAGGCCTTGAAGGGACCACCTAATTTTGGGACTACACTTTGCCCCGAAGCACCTTCGCTTGATCCGCATGTGGGGTGTGAGTGGGGTGGTAACAAAACCCAGTGCCTCCTAACCCGGAGATAGGCTTGCTTAAGGTCTTTGTGGGGTCCCAGCATTTTTGTCTAAATACAAGGTATCAATGATATAGTAGTATCTGATTAGCCTTCTCTAGTTAGACTTCGTCTTGCATACGCTTATGTAGGGATTATCCACAGTATCGGACTCCTGCCTGTATAATCAGATGCAATATTCTCTAATGATACTCGGGTTATCTAATTGATAGACGATCGCTTTTTCCCGTAGATCAAGCAACTGAAGCGGACAACCACCGACGAGATAAGTTCCAGGTTGTACATCTGTGTCAACGTTGCCTGCCGAACGATTGGGGTATTTTGCAGAATTGTGCCCCTCAGACTTGCCGCAATGACTGTAAGTATATTTGGATCGCTTCTTTTTCTGAGCTGCTCGAATTTCAATGCTGAAGTGATCTTGCATTTTTGCCGCAACGGCGACTCGATCAGCTAGCGCGGCTGTTGATTTTGCTTTTCTTTTCGGTTTTTGGAAATTTTTGTTTCGCCACGACTTGGAATTCGCTTTTCACGCATGACTACGTCTCGCTGCACCCAATGTGATTTACGCCCGGCTTGGTTGTAAGGTGGAGGCGGCTGGATTCTCGGGTCGGGCATTAGCGCTTGAAGAATATGTAAATGGATTGAATGTGGCTGAACGGCTTGTACGTAAGCTACTGTAGTGTACGATGAATGAAAATAGCGATATGCCCCCGACGTAGTTTTGCGCGGACTGTTCCTGTGTAGAGTCGTCAACATGTACTGTACGTGATACCGGGAATCGTTCACCGATTTCTTCCAAAACTTCATCATATTCAGCCAAACGCGAACTAGCTTGCAAACGAAAAATGAGCACTCTTATGCTGTCTATGGCTGGCGCAACAGCGCGGAAGTGTCCACAAACATTGAAGAAGATGTGCAGGGCACAGAATTTCAGATTGATAGTGATTCCTCGGTCTTTCAGCCGTTTCTGAGTCTCACGTTGTTTTCCTCGATCACAAAATTGTGGCCGATCATGTAGTTTAATACCAGCAGCCAAGCAATTTGCAAACACCCAGTCGAAATTGTCTGCAATCTCTTTAGATATAAACGCTATTGCGCATGGAATATTTTCCCAGTTTCCGGTCTTGCCTACCACCAATACGCGTATGCCATTCTAATATTTACTTTTCATGTGCGTTCCATCGCACTCAATAATCGGTACCCAATTGTCTTGGGTAGCAACCAGACACCCAATCGACAAAAACACACGATAAAAACGGCCCTTGCTGTCGAGTTGACAACACACTCTAGACCCAGGATTCTCGCAGGCGAAGGCGTTCAAAAAGGCTGAAAGCTTGTCGGATTTGTCTTCAGCAGTTTTCATAATTTCTTTTGCTCATGCGATAGCTCGGTATTCCATGGCAGGGCGATGATCCACATTCAAATGGTCTATCCGCTTGACGGCCTCTGTGACGCGAATTTTAGCACTACTTAAGCCTTGAATCATGGTATTTTTAAAGTCCGGCATTTCCATGAGCTGCTTTAATGTACATTCTCCAACGGAGTCACAACTGGGAGTGTGCGTGAGGTCCATGTCGCTAACGAACCAAGCATTAGGGGGACAGAACGATTTTTATGTTAGAACGTGTATATTCCCCCTTCTTGGATAAGCTGACCTGCCACTGACACAGTTCGGACTTGCAGGCCCAAACTTTGCGGTGTCCAGAACAAACTTTCTGGTAAATTGACTTGTTTCATTCAATGCATATGCTCTGAGGACTTCAGTGCTGAGAGGTGACGACACAAAAACGTCATGTAGTCTGATTGTTTGCCGACCGTAGTTTGCCACAAGGTTGATCTTGTCAGGCTTCATGATAGTTGGAGACTGAACACTTCATCCTACTTCTGAGGAACTATTTTAATAGTTAAAATAACACACGAATGTTTTCGTTTTCCAACGTCCTTGCGTCTTGCTTCAGGTCTATCTTATTTGTATAATACATTGAAGTTGGCCTTATGATAACCTCAATGTATACACCCAACCAGGACACTGAATTTTGCCAGATGCTAGATTTGCGGTCGGTAGTGAAAAGTTTGATGTATTTGCGGTCGGTCTTGATAATTATCCCATGCCACTATTTGAGATACTAACTTTACATGTTAACAGTTCTTGTCAAAGTTGCGCTATTACTTCAACTACCATCTTTTCAGCCAATCAATTACGATCTTCAGATTGTTTCGGATTGGTTCAAATGTTGAACTCGACTAAAGTAGCACAAATGCAGTCTTTATCACTACTTAACGACTACTTTTCGTCGTCACCGGTTCAACGCTTGCCAACGAAGCACTGAAGCATTCTCGAAATTTCTCTTGCTGGTTGTAGGTGCTGTGGGGACGTGGCAAGTCGTGACTGCAAGATAACAGACACCACATAGTTTAATTTACCACAGAAAGCAGAGAAACCAATTGCAGCAATGTCCCACAGCTCGACGCGTGTGCGTCTACGGCTGCTCGTAGCTCTGCTGCTCCTCATGTCCATCCAAGCCATGGACCCCAGCAAAGATTACTACAAAGTGCTGGGTGTGAGCAAACAATTCTCGGACCGGGAGCTCAAGAAGTCGTACCGTCAATTGGCACTCAAGTACCATCCGGATAAGGCCGAGAACGCAGAAGACAAGGAGGTCGCGAAGGAGAAGTTCGTCGAAGTGTCGGAAGCCTACGAAGTGCTGTCCGATCCGGATAAACGCAAAGAATACGACGATGCTCGACGATTTGGAGGCACAGGTGGAGGTTTCCCTGGTGGGTTTGGAGGACAGGGAGGCAAAAGACGCTCGACAGACGAGAATATGGCGTCGTTCACTAAAATGTTTGAGAATATTTTCGGTCACGGCTTTGGAGGAGCAGGAGGATTTTCAGGAGGTGCAGGAGGCTTTGGGGGAGGCTTCCCTGGAGGTGCTGGTTTCGGGGGAATGGGAGGGCGTGGAATGCCCGAGTTTCAATTCGACGGGATGGACGGGTTTGGACACCAACGACCTGGTGGAGCACGGTATGGTGGTGGACAACCGCAGCCTAGACAACCGACGACGTTGTATGGATCGGAATCACCGGTTAAGTCACTATCGAAGAAGAAATTTCCTGGCAAAGAGGCCAACAATGAGTGGCTTGTACAGTTCTATGAGATGGATGCAACCATGGCTGAATTCCGGGGTAAGTATGAGAATATTGCACGTGATCTGAATGGAAAGGTGCGTGTTGGTGCTGTGAATTGCGACAAGTACGCAAAGCTCTGCCGCGCCAATGGTATCAAAAAGTTCCCGACGTTTGCCTACATTTGGAAAGGTGAGCTCACCAAGTATGATGGTGATGTGGACGAATACCTAGTGTATAACTTTGCAATTGAAAAGCACATTGCGCGACTTCACCGCATGCGCGAGTCGGGTGAGGTTGAAAAGTTGCATGCTGGTAATGAGGCCAAGCTGTGCAACGTGGGTAAGGAAGCCACTTCCGGAGCATCGTCTCTCTGCGCTGTGTTTGTCCTATCGGGCGACAAGAAGCAGCGAGAGACAGAAATGAAAGTGGTAAAGAACGTTGCTGCCAAGTTCCGCCACTCAAAGAGTCTCAGTATTGCATACGTGGACTGGAAGACGCAGCAGCATACAGTGCGTAAACTGGTGGAGACGGCTGCTGGTCACAGACACAGGCAGCAGGAGCCCACCTTGCTTGTTATTCGTACGAAACGTGGCAAGGTGCGTGTGGGTGTACATCCGCTCGATGCCGCCTTCACTCAGGACGCTCTATCAGCAACGATGGAGCGTGCAGTAGGTGGCGATCTGTCACTGTCCAATGTCCATGGTTCAGTTCATTTCCGTTGATGCTGATGTACACGTAATGCCGGTGTTTGCGGTCGACATAACCGCAATAAATTTAACAATCAATATCTTGATAGAAATGCATGCACATAGGTTTACCACTTCATTGTTCTGGTAATGAAGCGAGATATTCCGAAAGCATGTTGTGACTTCCAGCGAACCTCTTTACCGTAAAGTTTACGTGTGGTGTGATGAATCCTGGTACACCTCGCTTCCATGTGTTCAACATCCTGATCAACACATCATGAATGCTTTGCGCAATCGCATTTTGTCACAGTCGAGTGGTGGCGACGTCAGTGGAGGAATTGCAGAGTCATGCGGCGTCTGGGTTTGCTGTACGATGGTTGGTTGCGCCGGTCTCCAATGCTTACCAAGAGCGTGACGTCGGCAGTCCTTTTCGGACTGGGAGACCGAATTGCGCAACGAATGGAGAAGTCTCGCAAAGACGACGATGGCTCACAAACCGAGGAGACTGAAGACAATGGCGCGATTGTAAGCAAAAGCACAGCTCGAACCATGCGAATGATGATCTGGGGGAGTGTCCTCTTCACGCCCATTGTGCACACGTGGGTGAACTTGATTGAGCGCACAGTCGGTAGTCGTGGCAAGGTCGTGGTTTTCAAGAAGATGCTGCTGGATTCGTTGGTGTTTGCACCAAGCATCAACGCACTCTTCTTCACGTCGACGCAGATGATGGAGGGCAAGTCTTTCGGTCATGGTGTGGGTTTTGCATTGGACCGGTTGCCACAAACACTCAAGGCCAACTACATGATTTGGCCACTTGCCAACATGGTCAACTACAGCTACGTGCCACTGCAGTATCGCATCTTGTTCATCAACTGTGTTAATCTCGTATGGACAACGATGCTTTCGACCATTTCAAGTCGACCGGCAGTTTTGAAGGAGAAGGTAAAGACGAAAATGCCTGCAGATGAAGAAGTGATGGAGTGCTTATAGGCCAACATCCATTCCTCTTGTGTAAGATTGAAGCCTTCCACCAAGCACTAAATCCCGTCCAGGACGAATTCCTTGTACTTCAAAGTAAACAATAGATGATATTCCTCTGGCGGATCGAGCTGTGAAGGCTCATGGAAAAGTGTTTTGACAGTCTTCGGTGGGAACCACGTGGGGATGCAAAGGAATTGCGATTTGATTGTCACAACATGGACGCGTAATGATCCATAGAGGCGGCGCGCAATACCAAGTGCAAGCACTGCTGATACCACGCGATTTTTGCGGCTTCCCCCTTGAGGAGATCTCATTTTCAAACGTGCGTCCTATCTGGTGCCACAACTTCCTTCATCACCATGTTCTACGAACCCGGCAAGACCGACCACAACCTCCCCCACGATCCGTTCAAGGCGTGTGTGATTCCTCGTCCTATCGGCTGGATCTCCACCGTGTCGGCCACGGGCGAAGCTAACCTGGCACCGTACTCCCAATTCAACAACTTGACCTTCGATCCTCCATACGTCATGTTCAGTGCGAACCAGAAGCCATCGGGTAAGCAGAAAGACACGACTGTGAATACAGAGATGACGGGTAAGTTCTGCTGGAACTTGGCCACTTGGGACCTCCGTGAAGCTGTCAACATCACGGCGGAACAAGTGGCCCCAGGTGTGGACGAATTCGAGCGTGCCGGTTTGAAAAAAGAGATGTCCAAGCACATTGAGGGCGTGCCCATGGTGGCCGACAGTCCCGTAAAGTTTGAGTGCGAGTATTACAGCACTCTGCGACTACCAGGCAACCCGCCCATGGGATCCGTGGACGTGATCATCGGCAAGGTCGTGGCTGTGCACATCAAGGACGAGGTGCTGACGAACGGCATTCTGGACGTCAAGAAGACCAAACCCATTGCGCGTTGCGGATACTACCAATACACAGTCGTAACGGAGACGTTCGAGATGATCATTCCTAGCAGTGGTCAAGAGGGTGACGACGTCCTGGGAGGCCTCGAAGGTAGTACCCGCAAACATAGAGAAATTGCTCAGCGCGAGCACAACGACGAGGAAAAGGACAAACCGTAGAGGTACACTGTTCACGCACGAAGAAAAGGAATAAAATGGAGCGCATATTGTCGTTGATGACGGTCAAATGGATGACGTAGGAAAATACAATTGCTATTAACTTGGTGGACCCACATCGTCTGCGCTTGAGTTGACGATGTTACTCGACTGAAAACAATTGGCTTTACATAATTCGCGAAGATTCCGACACCGGATCCGTTTGCGTTAGACCGTGACCATGAGCTTCTTGTTGCTGATGGCGACGCCCACAAGTGCGTCCTTGGAGATGACAACGCTGTTGTCGTTGGCCAAGATGTAATTGTCCGTTGAAGTGGTCGACGCAGCATACAGCGTGCCTTCGGTCGAGGCATAGTAGGCCGTTCCCTTGACGAGATCGCTAGACACGTCCACGGTGCCAGACAGCGCGACGTCCAGGTCTGATCCATCCACGTTGGACACGACACCGACGGGTTTGCCAAAAGACTCGACCAAAGCCACACGCTGATTCTGTGCACCAGCCCACAGACCAGTGTAGCCGATTAGAGCACCTGTCTCAGTAGCCACCACGTCCAGGACGAGCGAGTCACCAGTCTGCGGGTTCGCTGTAGCAAGCGTGAAGTCAGCGTTCGCCACGGGAAGAACTGGAGATCCTTCCGTGAGAGACAGATCCGACGAGTACGCCAACACCTTGATGCTTGGTTTACCGGAATTGGCTGGGTTAAAGAAGCCCACAGCGAGACGGCCGCTTGTAAGCACGCGCACAATAGGCGTCGGGTAGAAGCCGAAAGCAGAGCCGAAGTCGATTTTACCCATAGACTCTGTGATCACGTAGCTGCTGCGGAACGTGGGTGCGCCTGTGATCGTTGAAAACTCAACAAGTGACACCGTCAGCGCGTACTGGTTGGCCGTGTCATAGTAGCTCAGTGCGATCACAGTGTCCGAGATCTTGGCCGAGTCAATGAGGTACGCTGGGCTCACAGTTGTATCACACACTTCTACAGTCTCCGTGAGAGTGCTGTTCGAGAGCTTGGCAGTGAAAAGACACAGCCCCACGTCGCCTACAGCGGACGATGCAGTGTCATTGCTCGAGGTGGAAGACGAATCGACGTACCATGGCACCGTCACCGTGTCGCTCGTACTGAAGACCGACTGCGGGGTACCAAACTGTGTCATCGTGGCACCATTAGCATTGCCGAACTCGAGGCTGTCCGAGAACGAGATGGATCCGTCATCTGCGACTGTACCGACCATAATTTGCTGGTAGTACGGACTCTCCGAGTACGCCTCGTAGTACACAAGCGCGAAGCTCTTGTCCGACACGCGAGTCATGAAGTTAGTAATAGACGTGTTGTAAACCTCCACCGTCTGATCTTGTTGCACCGAAACACTTGCATCACCAAGTTTCACTGGTGTCACGTACGTCGTCATACTAAAGCCATCCGAGGCGGTCACGGTCGTGAGTGCAATGGCCAACGAGTCCGACAGCGTCGTCAAACTCTTGACTGTAGAACCAGAGAAGACGTTGCTACTTTCGGCATCGGCAAAGGTCACCGTTTTCGCCTCGGCATCGGCTGTCGCGACCGTTACGGTGCACTTGACGTCGGGGGATGTGCCTGTTTGGTATGACACAATGACGGACGCAGTTCCGGACGTGCTGAGAGGTGCGAACTTAATGTAGGCCATGCTCTCATCCTCCGAAGGTAGAGTGGCTGCAGCCAGGTAGGCGGTTGTGCCTGCTCCGGCCGTGAGCAGACCGTCGGCCGTGTAGCTCACGGCTTGGCCCTTGGAAGCCGAGTTGACGTTGGTGCTCGAGAGTGTGGAGGCTGAGATGGTGCTGGAGACCGAGTCACCATTGCTGCCACGGTCTTCGAAGTGTAGAATGTAGAGTGCGATGACGTTGAGCAGGAGGAAGAGCGAGACACCGCCCCAGATGAGGTTCTGACGCTTGTGGTGCAGCGGTGGGTCTGGCGACGAGTAGTCGGCTCGGGGCGTGAACACGCCGTCAGCGTTGGGCTCGTTGTCCTTGCCACCCATGGAATCGACTTGAGCTCGAGGAGGAGAATGCGAGAGTGAAGAGGCTCATAGGGATGAAAATGGATGAAAAAGGTGGAAAGTGGTAGGGCACAGACGAGTCGCATGTGGTTGGATGAGATGCTCGATACGGACAGCAAGTGCATACGTCGAAACGATGGCAACGCCAATGCGCAACGGCATGTAGTCCTATAGAACGGTCTGGTTTGCTATGTCGCCTGTAGTGTTCACCAGTACTTCGCGCACGCTCTGGGCCGAAAACAAGCAATCAAGGAGCACATTTCGTGGGAGTTGCTACATGCACCTGTCTTGACAAGACTCTTGTGGCATGTTAATTGGACACCTGCGACGGAAGTAAGTGTGGCGGTGCCAAGGCACCTTGCGGGTAGCTGCAGATAGGATTGACGGTCGATTAAATCGACAAAGTTAAGGATGCGTCCAGCAGCACTGCCTGCTCACTTTTATTGACGATGTCTTGACCGAGGTTGGGTTGGTGCATAGAGAGCTCTGGTAGCCACCATCCTCTCGTTGAAATCTTCTCTCCTCTTTCCCGCATTCAGGCTGATTGACGTAGTCTTCTCAGCAATCCTGGACAAAGACAAGTAGTAACGATTACGAACGGAGCTCGTTGCATGTTTGAGCGATGAAAGGCAACCGAAAAAGCGTCAGTATGAAGTTCACATATTTCTCGTTCTGGCTCCACATTAGCACGCTCTGACCCTCTCGTAGCAGACAAGCGACTTCCCAGCACGTTCAGATGGGAACGGTGTCGAAGGACGAGGGCAATGCTACTGTCTCCGTTGAAGATGGAATCTCGACAGTATCAAATGCAGGAAGTGCCATGGTCTCAGTTGACAATGGAATTTCCATAGTATCAAGCGCCATTGTCTCCGTAGACGATGGGACCTCGATCGGGGCAGGAATCGCAATGGTGTCGAAAGAGGGGAGTTCCACTGTCTCGAAAGACGTCGGAATCTCAAAATTACGAGCGCGTTTCGGCTTCTTCGCCTTTGGTTTAGGCTTGGTTACTTCCACTTTTGAGCCATTCGCGCTAGTCGAATTCTTCTTTCCAGCTCCTTGGTTAGCTTCCGCATCTGCTAGCAACTTTGTCAAGTCAATGCTGCCAACGAAAGCATCCACGACTTTCGTGGCCAATTCATTCTCGGCAACTGTGAGAAACACACCAGGTACAGGGTCATTTTCGCCATCCTCAGTTTTTTCAGCAATAAGAGCACTATGTCCGCCATCCGTCAGCTCAGGAAGAAAGCCGTAGACATGCTTCTTTGGCTGGAACTGTTCAAAGTACGCCGTCACATTCTCCTTACAGTGTTCCAGACTGTAGAATCCATCATCGGGCAATCGGTTGAAAATCCCGCCTAGCACCTTGACACCATAGCTTTCAAAAAACGTTGCGTTTAGATTGAACGAGTCCACTGCATCTCCCACACCCTTCTTCCCAACAAGTACCACAGGCGTCCCCAATTTCTTGGCCACATGTGCATTCGACACTCCACAGATCGACCCAACAGCAGGGTACCCAACACCATCGACAACCACCACTTTCTTCCCTCTACCCACTTCCTCCACCTTTTTCTTGGCCTTCTCCAACAACTGCTCCGACGTCTCCGTTTCTCCTTTCAAAACTCTCTTGTAAAGCCTTTATAGAATAAAATCGGCCCCACTTCACAGCACGTAATGCCCTGTTGACGACAGAACTTGGTCACCAGCTGCGGCTTCTCACATTGTGTGGCCGGTTTGATGTACGCGATGTCACTTGGTGCGTATCTACTGCGGAGTAGTGCGCCCACTAGCCCAAGACACACTGTGGACTTGCCAACTTGTGCTCGATCTCCACTGATGAACAGCCGCAGCGGTGGCACCTCTGACGTAGCAGGAGGGACGATTGGAGCACTATATCGAGCCTCAAGCAGCTGCTGCTTCATCCACTGCATCAGCGCCGTCTTGCCGAATACGATCAGTTCCTTCTCATCCATCGAGAGGCGGCCGAATAGCTCGCCCTTCCCCAATCTGTCGGTATTTACTTGGATCACATTCTTCTCGAGCTCTTGAGTGGCTAAAGTCTCCACTTCTGCGGCGCTTGAGCGAGTCTCACTGTGCAGCGCGAGGCCAGAGCCATAGAGAGCGCTAAATCCGCGTAGGAAAGCTAATACTTCGGTCAGTTCGCTGTCGTCCTGCTGCCCGAAGACCACGCAGCGCACTAGAGCAGCGTCTACCATGATGGATCACTTGAATGAATTCAATTGGTTGAAAAGATGTTGATATAATACTGTATTACTAATACATGAGGCGGGCACATGTCAAATGTGACAGGATGGTCTTGCAGTCATTTACCCATTAGCCAAAAGACAACCAAGTATGCGTAGCTTCCGTCTCGTATATGACAAGTGGTTGCATCGTCAACCACTTTTAACTAAAATGGTGACGTCGTCCGTGCTTTTTGGAATGGCAGATCGACTCGCTCAACGTGTGGAGAAGATTGGTAAAACTGATGAAGAGCTAGAGGAGGAGGCGAGGGATCAGCTTGTCGATGAAACAAACGTGATCAGTGTGAGTGCAGCAAAAACTGTCCGCATGATGGTCTGGGGCGGGGTGATCATGACGCCCATGATGCACACCTGGTACAGTCTGATGGAGCGTGTTTTCGTCGGCACCGGCAAACTCGTCGCAGCCAAGAAAGTTGTTGCTGACATGGTCTTCGTGGCGCCGCAAATGCCCATTTGGTTCTATACAAGTACGGGACTCATGGCTGGCAGGACGTTGCGAGACGCCTTTGACGACTCAATCGAGAAGCTGCCCATGACTCTCATGGCCAACTATATGCTGTGGCCCGCAGCCAACTCCATCACGTACGGCGTCATGCCGCTTGAATATCGACTTCTCTTCGCTAATTGCGTACATCTCGGCTGGGCTTCCTTCCTCTCGTACATGGCCAGCCATCCCCTTCCAGCACTCCCATTGTTGCAGTGGTTGAAGCGGACAACGGCAAAAGATTCTGAACATCGAGAGGACAAACAACAGAGTGAGACTTGCTCTAACATCTCTCACACTCCGTCAGGTTAACCATTGTACAATGAATCCGTGCAGCGATTGTTGCCAATTATTCAGCTTCGTTTACTAGCGCTGCATCCTCAGTGTTGGAGAGATATAATGGCAGTGTCTCCGCTTCTTGGTTGGCCATTCCAGACAAGAACGTTGACCACATGAGGCTCACGCAGTGTGTGAGCGGAGTGCGGTAGTGGAACGGCACGAAGCCAAAGATGATGATATTTGCAGCCGGCCACAGCATGTAGTCCGCTAGAAGCGTGGGTGGTAGCTTTAACTTGGCCACCTCGAAGGCGTCGCTCACCGTCTCCCCTTCCATGCTCTTGGTGACGGTGAAGAAGGCCAGTGACGTCCCGGGTGCTATGACCATCATGTCGGCCACCACCTTCTTAGCGATGTCGAGTTTCCCTGTGCCTGGAATCGCTCGGTCCACAATGTGAAACCACGAATGCATGATGGGGGCGGCGAAGAGCCCTCCCCACATCATCATTCTCAATGTGCGAGCCGTGCTTGGACCTACAAGTCCATTGTGATTCCCCTCTCCGCTCCTAACATTGCCATCATCCTTCGGAGCATTGCCACTTTCAACGCGTTGAGCAATTCGGTCTCCTGTGCCGAAAAGTGTCGCGGCCGTCACCGCCTTCGTCAGCAACGGAGCCTCGTGCAACCAATAGTGGTAAAGCTGTCCGAGGCGACGTACCATTGCTACACTTGCTCAACAGCGTGAGAGAGAGAATGACAAGGCAAACTTGAGAAAGCATCAAGGTATTGAACATTGCAAAGACACGATGGTGATGGCAGTGCACAGCGCGACCATCAAGGTTTACGCAAGTCTCCAATATTCATTGGATGTGTCATGCTTCGGTTCACTATTTGTAGTGCTGGAAGGAGTAGACGTTTCAAGACCTCGTCCTCCACATCGATGCCATGCTGAGACTTGGTTGGCGCTCAAACCTTCGACTGGTCCTCATTCTCGCTTCGTCCTTGTCTTGAATCGAAATGCGACGTATTGGTGAGCTTTACCACATGTGGCTGCACGAAGCACCACTGTTAACCAAGATCGTGACGGCATCTACACTATTCGGAACGGGAGATCGCATCGCACAGAAGCTCGAGACCAAGACCAGTACCAGTCTCTTTGGAGAACTATCAAGCGAACATGCACCGCATACCACAGAAGATTCCAAGGGCTTCAGTGCCAGCACGGCACGAACGTTGCGGATGATGGTCTGGGGCGGACTCTTTGCAGCGCCGATCATGCACACGTGGTTCCACATCATCGATCGTGTGATTCCAGGCACCGGTAAACTCGTTGTCGCCAAGAAAGTCGCAGCAGACATGATGGTCATTGCACCGGGCACGTCGTTGGCCTTCTTCACGGTCACAAAATGTATGGAGGGCGAGCCATTGCACGAGTCCTTTGAAGTCGCCAAAGCCAAGCTACCCCCAACACTTCTCGCAGACTATATGTTGTGGCCAGCGGCAAACGCCTTGATCTTTGGATTAGTGCCGCTGCACTACCGCACTCCGGTCACACACTGCGTGAGCCTCGTGTGGTCAACGTTCTTGTCTGAAATGGCCAGCCATGAACCTCTAAAGCTGACGACCTCGTGGGAGACGGATACTCCAACCACTTCTGTGCCGATCGCTCTGTCAACGAAAGCACGCTAAAACTATCACGTACTGAACGAACTAGCTCATGGAATTAAGTATAATCTACGCTTCAATAGCTTCTGACACCTCAGTGTTCGTTGTCTTCTTGCTAGCCATACCAGACAGGAAAGTCGACCAGCCTAAACTCACACAATTCACGAAAGGTGTGCGATACTGAAATGGCACCAAAGTGAACACCATGAGATTCGCTAGTGGCCACACCTTGTAGTTCATGGCCAATGTTGGTTGCAGCTTGGTCTTGGCTATCTCGAACGCGTCAGTGAGTCGTTCCCCCTCCATACTTTTGGTCACTGTGAAGAAGCCCAGAGCCATGAAGGGGGCCATGATCACCATGTCGGCGATCACTTTCTTGGCCACCACCACTTTACCAGTGCCTGGTATCGCGCGTTCAATGATGTGGAACCACGTGTGCATGATAGGGGCCGTGAACAGTCCACCCCAGACCATCATACGTAGCGTCCGAGCTGTACTGGGGCTTATACTATCGTCTTTGTCTTTGCGACTGGTTTTTTGGTCACCATCAGCAGTACTGGCCTCAATACGTTGTGCAATTCGGTCTCCGACACCTGAAAGAGTGGCGGCCGTCAATACCTTGGTCAATAACGGAGCTTCATGCAACCAGTAATGGTAGAACTGTCCAATACGCCGCATACTCAAATGTGTGGAGGTCAAATGAACACTGGGAGAGGAAAACACTTGATTTGAAGCACACAGAGTGTACGATTCCAGTTTAACAAAACTCGTTCAATACTTTCATGCGGCTGCTGTTTCTTCCGAGTCCTCCATCTGCTGCACGAAAAAGTCTTCGAGTTTCTGAGCATTTGAAGCGTCTCCACCGTCGCTCGCCATTGTCGATAAGAAAGCAGACCATCCGACATTCACCACATTAATGAAGAGAATTCGGTACTGCAATGGCACAAAACCAAAGGTGCCCACATGCACCAGTGGCCACACGGTCCAATTCACTGCAAGTGTTGGTGGTAGTTTCGTCACTGCGTTTTCCACAGTCTCACGGAAGGGTTTGCCCTCAGAGACACCAGCGTACGTGAAGAATGCGAGTGACAACGGTGGAGAGAAGACGAGTTGGTCGGCAGCGATTTTCTTCATGATGGAAGTCGTGGTCTTGCCCCGAACGGTTTTCTCCAGCAAATTATACCACGCGTGGCCCACTGGGGCAAAGAGGAATCCACCCCACACCATCATCCGCATCGTCCGGTGCAGTCCGTGTCGGTCGTCGGGTTTATTGTCAGAATTCTCAATCCGTTGTGCAAGTCGATCGCCAAGACCGAAGAGAATGGCCGACGTGACGCCTTTCGTGAGCAGTGGCGAGTCACGCAACCATCGATCGTACTGGACTCGAAACCCACGCATTCCAGTCACGTGAGAGGTAGCGAGCGAAATGCAGAATGTGCTGAGGATCGGGACAGGCGACTAGCTTGAGAACCGTTACGTCATCGACGTTGACACTACATTGACTGCAGGCACCGCGACGTCGAGCATCGATGAGTGGTTGAATGTGGTCAAGAGTAACCCTATTCGATAGCACAAGCGCTTTGCTACGTTGAAGGCCTCATCAACATGTACGACGAGATAATAGGCAAAGGAGTCATAGTGTTCAACGTTGTCGCTGATAATAAATAACAAAAATGATAAAGCACTCGCTCACTGCAGCACTCTACAGGCCATCAGCTCTGTCACTACTATACAAGCTGTGAGCAGCAAGCGTCTGCTTTCGTAGACCGTTTACTGAATGAAGCACTGGTTTGAGCCAAACACACGGTCTCCATCTTCCGATTCGGGTCGGAGACGACGTGCCTCTGCGAGAAGCAGTTTGGCACGTCGTCGTCGACGCCACCAGAGTTGCAACAACACAACCGCCTTGTGGTCGATGCGCTCCTGTTCTTCCAACGGCACGGAACCTGGACCATACACCGTCAGGAGACCGACGCCACCTGCCTCGAACTCGCGTGGCTTCCGCACTATAACCTTTGTCATCGTGCGTTCTTCAGCAGCATCAAAAGCGTCCACTTCCTCGATCACAGCACGCTGGAAAGCCACCAAATCCTCCTCAAATGCTTTGCGTCGACTGTCAGGTACGAACGGTGTGAGCACAGCACCCAGAATACCCGTCGCACCAGCCACGATCTCGTAGCTTGCACTGATCGTGTTCATGGCCAGTGATCGTACCCCCAAGTACGCGCCGCTGATAAGCTCCAGAGGACTACCGGATGCTAAACCGCGTGCTGGAAGGCGTACCAGTTCGACGACACCGTGACCTAAGCGGTACACGATTCGGAATGGGTTTGCATACACCGACACAGTATGCAAGCCGCTGAGGACGAGAATAACAGCCTGTTGTGAGTATCGCCGCGTTACTTTCTGGGCCACACTCGCTTGAGGCTCGTACAAGTGTGTAAACGAGAGTTTCGTGAGATACAAGCAGAAATCCTTCACGTTCGACTCGGGCAGGTAAACCGCCAATCGTCGTCCTGAAGGACCCAGCGTCTTGATGTATCGTCCTCCGTGAAGTTCCATGGTAAACTTGATACGGATTGCCTCAATCGAGAGCTCTTCAATGTATACACCGCTGGCTTCAGCTGCTGTGGCACCTCCAACACCATTTTTTTCGTCTGGATTTGTTGCAGGTACCATCGCACCACTGGTAAACCCACCGGCGTAGTCCAGTTGTGTGTTTACAATCTCCTCAAATGTATGCTGGCTTGTAAGTCCCTCCAAACCTTGAAATACGCTGATCAAATTGACAACAAACTTCTCGTCCGTTGACACCTCCAATTCCTGCATGATGAGTTCGATAAGCTCGTAGTGTGTGAACTCACCCGCATGACAGCTCGAATTCCATAACATCCGGAACTGAATGACACTCAAGCTATGCGTGTCCAGTTCCTCAAAGATACCTCGGTATCGGTAGTTCATGAAGCTACGCCATCGATCACGCAGCCGCACCGACACTCCCTCTTTCACACGATGAACCTTAGGACCCAGTACGACTTCACGCTCCATCTGATTATCCATTTGTAGGTTCCCAACTGAAAAAACAACTTCACTGCTTCCGCCAGCTGAGGAGTATAGCAAACCGAGACGTTGTAACGACAGATACGCCACTTCCACCATGTTGGAATTCGCATTGTGAAGGAATGACAGACCAATGCTCGGAATGATCGCGCTTATGTTGTAAATACCAGTCGGTTGTATGTGCTCACGCACCGACGTTCGGAATTTTAGCGCCACCAACACTTCCCCCACAAGATCACCACTTTCTGGATCACGCATATCCCACCAGTGCCCTTCCACCCGACCAAGTGATCGACGAGCTTGCTCAGCGGTGTTGTAGGATAAAGCTATGGATCGTTTTGCTCCAACTCCCAGTCGCGTCCAAGCTTTCTTTGGGATCTTGATCTCGATTGTGCCTGCTGCACCATACCCTCGCTCTTTTCTGTGATGGTCACCTCCTTCAGACTGCACCGACGAGGCATACGAATCGCTCACTCGCTCGATATCACTCAGTTGCAGCCCACCATCTACGTATGACAGATCACTATCATTACGATAGAACCCTTGATTCCGCGGTAACGTCATCATACTATCCGAAATGTTGCCTGACAATGGGCGACGTCGAACAGGAGGAGAAGCTGCAGGGGTGTGAATCATCTCAAATGATGCTGAGTCATCCCCAGTTCGTGGGCTTCCAGGCCCAGCTAGTTCTGCAGCATCTAGCATGAGTTCCTCAGAGCTACCTCCAGCTTGATTGGTGCGGTTGCTCGTGAAGTAGCTTTCATCATCGATACCAATCGAAGACATGTCGCGCAATAAACCCTCTTGGTCTCCTTGACTTTCGTAGAAGTTTAGCGTGAGCTTCTTTGGACGCGAGTTACACGCAAACTCAAGGTCCGAGTCGAAGCGGTACACGTGTGCAGTCTTCAATTCTTTAGACTCTGCCATTTTCGCCTACAAAGAAAGCATATAAAGAGTATAGACGTTAGCATCTAGCTTCACATGACATCAGACTACTCGTCCACCTACGGCATGATTATCTGTTTCTGCAGTAAGCTCTGCAGTCGAATCCGGCTTTAGTGAAAACTCGTTACGTAGACGTGCCGCAATAATCTTTACTTCAAGAATGTAACTTGGAGGCTTCTCCTTATCGTGATCGCGGAACACCAACACACGTGACGCGCGGTCCACAACAATATCTCCTGTGATAGTTTTCGATTTACTTCCAAACATCCGGTAGCGCAAAGCGTCGATATTCCGCTCCCGATCCAAATTCGCGAAATCATACACTCCGTAATTTCTAGAAACCATTTCGTAATGGCCCACAACACTGCCAGTTCGGCACGCTACACGCCTACATTAAATCAGAATTACAATCAATAGTGAGTACCATGCAAACTAATATCAGAGCAAAATAGAGGAACAGATGCTTACCATGGCCCATCAGGTTTCACCCAGGCGAACGGAATGTACTCCTTACTTCGAATCACAACTGTTTCGTCGGAGCAGTGAATTTGACTCACAAAGACGTCGGAGCTGGACTCGTTGCGAATCATATACATTGGGGGGTCATCGCGTAATAGCGTGACAACCATACTCGGCCCCATGTTGTTAATCCGGATTTTGATACGGTGCATTTCCGCGACACTGCGCCGGAAACCTTCATGGTTGTGAGCATTGCCGCTTCCATCTTTCCACGCATCCTTCACAGAACCCTTTAGCTTCAGAGAAAATTCATTTTCCTCGTCAACAGCAAACGGACCACTCCACTCCGCTCCGTGATGCTCCATTCGCAAGTACACTCGTCGATTGGTCAAGCTCGTCGTGGCATCAAAATCGAAATGGTGTGTTGACGGAATTCCCTTTTTCGACATTGCAGGCAGTTCCACCACACGGTCACTTGTCTTCATATACTGAGAAACCCTGAAAGCGGCATTGGTCTTGTTTACGAACACGAAGTGTGAGGTGATGATCACTTGAGTCGTACGGTGAAACTGACCCAATGGCCGTTGGATGGAAATTCCGAGTTCATTGCGGGTTTTCGGTCCCAGCTTGCTACCAAACTTCAGGCTGATTGGTTCTTGAACACCCACCACGGTGGAATGAATTTTATCCGACCAACGAGATACCTCTGTATCAATGATGGTACCGATCTCAAATGCTTGGCCAGGGCAGTCCATCAATCGTGGCACAGGTCTTTGAGGAACAAGTTGAGGGACAACCAAAGCCGAAGAATCCGGAGTGTCGGCGCACCGAAACAACAACGTCTGCACATGAGACTGATTGTACACCCACAACGAACAGAACAGTACAATGCGTGGACTTCCATCATCTGCAGCTGTGTAGTCGATGCGGGTGATAACTGTGTTTGACGAGACATCACCCTCCTTGAAAGCGATGACATCTGGGGGTGGACGGAATGTTACGATTGGATTCCACGAACCAATTGCACCCAGCATCGACTTGATAGTCTTGTCCATACCCTCCCGATAAATGCAGTCACCAAGATTAATAGGATCACTCCATAGTGAGTCCATCTCAGGCAAGCGCAGCTTCAGACAAGCATCCAGCTGAAAATCGTGTATAGGAACTTCTTCACCAGGAGAAAGTGTGCCCGTTCGGATTACTTCCTCCAACTCTCCACTGGCAACGATCTTGTATTGCACTCGAATCGGAAGTGTGTTCTCAAACATTAGACATGAGTGCAACGAGATCTGATACTTCGTTGCATACGTCTGCATCTCGCCGTCCTGGTTTGTATTTCCACGTGTGATCATACTTTGATGCTCTTCCCGGTATACCTTGCGCATGTGAGACGTAATGTTTACGTAGAGGCAATAGCCTAAGCCTTCGGGGTCTTCAGCTTCCAGCGTTAGTATTGTGGACCCCGCTGCTAACTTGTTTAAATCTGCAACAACGGTAGGTCTACACCCATCCACCTTCACAACAACAGAATCCTTTTCTTCGCCGAACAGTGCGTTGATTGGGACCGACATCTTGTTAGTCGAAGTCAATGTCATCAACTTTCCTGTCCTTGGCAAGGCACCACTCTACAAACATCCACGATTTATTTAATACGACCTCACTAACACAAATTTCAGCAACAGGGCTCATTAACATACCTCTCCAGGAGCCAAGCGTGTACGACAAGTCCACAGTTCCATGTCTATGCTTGTGTCTGCAATACAATACACAATTTTAGCGTGTGCCATCAACATAACTAAGGCATAAAGCAACAAACCATTTTTTAGCTGAACAGGAGAGCTCAAGAGAAGTACACGTCGAGACTCGTCTCTCTGTGCAACCTTGACTTCGGCCAAAACCTTCTCGCCCTGAATGAGAAATTTTCCGGCGCGTCGTAGTGGACACATCAAACTCATTCGTGACGAACCAATCATGACTTCTAAAGCCAAAGGCGGAATATAACTTCCACGTAACCCGTCTGATAGCATGACATGATCTTTGCATTGATCCTCAGGATCACTTGTGTTTGCCGTAATGATCTTTAGCGGATCGAACACCAGGAATTGACCGTCTTTCACTTGTTGAGGTTCGTTTATCCTACTGCGATGGACCGGGTTGTTCACATCTGGCACAAAATGCAGGCCGACAAAAACCTCGCCAGTCACATTTCCACGCAAATCATGGAGACGGTACCATCGATTCAGCTTCATCCGATTGGGTTCTAGGGAAGCCATGACATTACCTGCAAGGTTGATCTCTGCTGATCCAACTGAAGACCATCTTGTTCGCTGGGAGGTGGTGGTATTCGTGCTGTCTTCACGATTCATGCGCTGCTGTGTATTAGGTGGGGTTATTCGCTGAGCAGCTGGTACGTCAAAGAAATCGTCGTCATCATCTTCTTCTACTTCCACATACTTGTTCGTAACATGATCAAATACGTAGTTACGCTTCCCCTCATCGGGTGTGAGTACATCAATTCGTAATATCGGCGTGACACCAGATTGTGCGCCACCGTAAGGAAGAGAGAATTTATGACGGAAGTTCTCAACAGCCTGCATCTCACGTGGGTGCCACCAAGGCAACAGTACCACAGAGACACGAACGTTATGAAATCGAGAGTACCCCGGGAACGACCAACCATCTCGTATGTCCACGTGAAGAGTTCCTGCTTGTGAGGTGTTGAGATTAGCAAGTCGAATAGGGACTCCCAGATTATTGAGAACGCACACACGTCCATCCTCCTTTTTGGCTTCCCCGTCTGCGGCAACTGCGGCAAGCGTCCGCTTCTCCACAATGAAGTCTTGCTTTCGGTGGTTCTTAGCGATACTGGATAGCAGCCGAATAAGCGAGTCGGTACAATTCACATTGAGTCGCTGCAACGCACTAAGTTGCATCGTCGTCCCATCCTCACCGCCATCACTTCGGGCTTTGCCATAAGCTCGCCAGGGCTCGATGAAGGGTTCCCAGTCCGCCAAAGAAGTGTTGTAATAACGCGCGGATATTTCAACGCTAGCATCTACCACATAATCGGTCGAAAATTCAGTTCGCGTCATGCATTGCATCTTCATGTCACTCACGGAGAAATTAATCACTGGGATATAGGTGTCCAGCGATACCACAGACAGACTTCTTTTAATGACTTCGAACACCACGGAGTAGCATGTAATAGATATGCGATCGTGTATCCTCCCCATTCGCAAACGCGTGCGGAAAATGGTCCTTGACGAAGCTTGACGCTCTAAAGGTTCGCCTGAAATACCAACAAGCAGCTGGTAATTCAGCAATGGAATGAATGCAGATATCTTCGGTCGACGTTTGGAGCGCTCTTCGCTAGTGTCTTGCAGTCCGTTTAATCCTGCACTCGTCGCAGTGGACATTCGACTACGCCCTGACGGAGAAGCATACGGACGACTAAAACCAGTTGCGTACATCGGCCGAAGGTCAAACGAATCTTGATCTTGAAGACTGAACTGCATCGAATGTAGCCGCTCCGTTTGTGAAGAAGGTTCTCCAAGAAAACTAATATCGTACTCTCTCCTCTCGAAGCCATCCCTGTCACTGTTCGTTGTCTTATCTTCATTAGAGCTGTCGAAATCAGCGTTGTGTTCAGCCTCAGTTGGGTTTTCGCTGTATGTTAGCGCCTCTAATAATGCGAAAAGCAATTCCAACCTTCGATCTGCTTCAAGCTTGACTTGGCCAATTGAAATGCTGACGGAGCGATGGCACACAGGCCTCTTTGCCAACTCGTCAGCACATAGGTCACACCCTCCAACAGCCGAGTCTGTATGTCGATGCAATCGCAGATCGTAACTGAGCCAGAATTTATCCACTTGGACGAGTCGAAGCGCAACATCTTCAGTCAGTACGAATAATGCTGTAGGCCCGAGATGCAGCTTGAAATTTTCTACTCCAGGATCAGCACGGTATGAGCAAGAACTGTCCTCGATCGTCAACTTCGCTACGCAGTGAGAATCTTCGAGGTATGCCTCCAATATTGGAGCACGAATTTGGATTCCAAGTTCGGGAACCTCTTTCCAGGCATTCGAGCTTACCGGTTCAGGGTCATATGCCCGATCAACTCCACTTTCTGTTGTACCAGTGTCAGCAGCCCAAATCACATCCAAAACATTGATGATTTCGAAGAAAACATGCGTCAAAGTGAGTGGCATCACCCAGCCAGATATTGTGAGATCAGCATGGAGTCCATTTTGCATCACAAAGCAGTATGGCCCTGCATGCGCACCCCGATACGACATGCGCAACGCGAGAAAGGGTCCTTTATTCAGATGGTCCGCTACTATCTTTCCAGGAGTCAATTCGCCATTTTTCAAGCTCAAAAATTTGTCGCCAATGTGCAATACGCCATAATCTGACGACTGCCGATGATCCAGTACGGTGAAATCTTTTAAACCTAGATACAACGCGAATGCGGAGCGGTCGGGCTCCAACACACGATGCACATCTACCACAAAATGCACTTTGGTGACGCTGAGTGAGTACCATGACGACTGTTCTTTTTTCAAAGTGGCTGTCGGTCGATATATGCTCGAAAATCCTCCAACCAGGAGCTCGTCTAATGTAGATCCATCCAATGGATCCAATTTGCGGAGCTGTGGGTCATCCTCTTCTGCAGTACAGCTACCGTCCTCCATATTGCCCTCATACAAGGCTTCCTCTTCATCAACATCCTCACTAGGTGATCGTTTTGCCGCATTTCTGGCACTAGCTTCAATGCTATGTTTCCACTTTTTTAGCTCCATTTGAGTGTCAGAGCTCAAAACCTTCCTTAGAATACCAGATCGGGTCGTGATTTCAAGAACTTCCGTCAGTTTACCGCTTTGAGAACCCCATGGTCCTCCTGAAGTGTAAGGCAGCATAATCACCTTGCAGCCCACCAAACTGAACTCGTCAAGGATATCGGCGCCCGAGCCGTTACTGTGCAGTGAAAAATTACCATCATCATCAAGATGGCACCATGAGCGACGCCATCGTCGAAATGCGAGGGAGTCATCTCTCGTATATAACCAACCCATCATCTCGGTACCTTGGTAATATACATAGCGATTCCTCGCTAGCGCCAAGCGAACCATTTTCCGCTTTCGCACGATCGCTCCCCGAATGAACCGCTGCATCACTATGATTGCATGCGCAGCTCTCGCCCAATCTGGGATAGCTGGTGGTCCACTCGGTTCATCTCCAACAAGTTGTTTTAGCAAAGCTCGATAGGAAGGCTCACTAGAAATCCCCACAGGTGCGATGGGAACGTCAGGAGCGCTCACAAACAGGTGCAAGAGGTCGACTTTGACTTCATAAGAGTAGCTGCTGATTTCTGGAGATGGAAAGTTTTCATTCCCGAGGACAGCATTGGAGGGACTTGTCGAAGCGTATGATGATACCAGCTGAGAGTCTATTGACTGCGGCATTGTTGTTATATCGGCATCCAGTCGGGAGACGCTGGGCGAAGACATTCCGCTGTTGTAGTTATTCGAGACTGCACCAAGCCAGTCGTGCCATTCGCAAAGTAGTGTCGTCATTTTTGCTTCGTTGAAAACTGCAATAGAATTACCAATTTCCAACGCTATCTTCGATCCATAAGTATCAACCTTGCCTGGCCGGGCGTCTGGGTGTCCCTCGTGAAGATAATTCATGCTGAAGCGAAGGGCTGGACTTTGCTCGTCATTACTAGAAAAGTAATCCACAGGCTTGCTTATACTCGAAGCAATGCAATGATTCCCTTCGTCGTTTACACGAGCCATACTTTGTACGTAGAAATCCCCAACCTTGACTTCGTAAAAGTGGTACGAGAATAAATTAGGACCATAACCAATGATCGCTACGGAAGGATGGTCCAGCATTACTTCTGCAATAACTTGCTTCTGGAAAGCTCGCACGAGACAAAATTTAAGTTGATCTGAGGTAAATGAGACTTGCGCAACAGCGCGAGAAGGGGTAATCTCGAGATGTGTCACGGTAGGGTGACGAAAAGTCAGTACCTTTGTTCCTGGCATGGAGTCAATCGCAAGTTCTAGGTCCAAACTAGACTTAAACTTAAATACTGCCCGCAGGGGTCTATCATCCACCTTGATCAGCAACAACCCCGGTCGGACACTGTCTTTCATCGCTGCAGGACTTTTGTCAACACACCGCTTGATCGCTACATCACCTGAAGGTAGTAAATCGAACAGAAGCCCCGTTGGACCTTTAGGAAATGACACACTAATCTCTGGCAACGGAATGCCTATGGCGTCGCCGATTCCATATATCGCACTGGGGTGTGGTACAACCTTTCCTTCACTTGTAACATGTTCTAGTCCAAGGCGATTTCGAATGGCAACCACAACCTCATATGGAAGTTGTTGCTCTATCCTCTTAGCATTGTTCCACGCCTCGCTCTTCTTCAATGCGTCCATGCCTTCGCTTTTCATTGCCACCACTTGGTTCCAAAGTAATAAATAATTCTCCGCTAGCTCAGCCATTTTGGCCTCATTACTCGCTATGTGGCGTTCCGACGCCTTGACCTGTTCTGCTACCATAACTCGCCACTTTTCATGTCCAGAAAATGAATCAATAACAAAATTCAACACCGACAATTGCTCCTCGTCCAGCGTCATCCATATCCTTGACAAATGAAACACCGCGTCGTACCGCGGATCGTCCGTCTGTGCGTGTTGTGTCGCAGTATTCATGGTCAACTTTAACGCAACATTAATCGGTGCCACTAAGAACCTATGTGCATGTACACTCTCCTCAGCATTCCACCAGTCTGCCTTGGCCGATCTCGACCCCATCTCTTTTAACCTCGCCAACGTCGATTGCAGCACCTTTGGATGTATTCTCGAGTGAATAAAATGGAGAGCATTCGGATCCACATACGCCGATAGATCAATAGCATTGATCAACTTGAACACTAAGTGATTTTTCTCCTTTGGCGTCTCGACCTTCTGATCATCAAAGCCTCCAACACGCCAATTGCTTGGTGTCGTAACGGCCGAAAGTGCTCCTAACGTGACTCCTACTGCATATTTCACTCCTTCGGTCCTATTTTTCTCCTTATTACTGGTCCTAGATGCTGGAGGACTTCTCATAGGTCCTAAAGGGAACCACACACCTTCCACTCTGATGTGCAGATTCCGAATATCAACCTGTAAGTTGTCAATAAGTTTGGTCATAGTGCGTCCTATCCAGCCGTCAGTGCCAAAGTACCCCTCGCTCTCATGAGGTACCGTATACTCCGGTACTTGAGGACCGTTCCATCGGTCCTGCAGGTCCTGTTCGAGTCTGTGCATCTTCTGGTTTACTAGGGTGGAAATCTCGTCCTGTAGTTCGTCGTCATCATGTTTGAGAGGTTCTAGGACCAATAGGACGTCCTGGAACTTGATTTTAGCCGAAGCACTGCCAAAGATGGCGGAAATGGGTAAGTCCGCCTCGAAAAGCCCAATAAAGCCCGTTTTGAGTCGAAAAGGCAGCCAACTGGGCACAACGCTGGCCTTGAGCGTCAAATTCTCGAGCTTGAGGCGCTCCGACGACTGCCAGAGCTTGGCCGATACATTCACCGTCTGACTCTCGACGTACTGCCCTAGGAAATACACGATCCACGACTTGAGCGCGCCCTCCAGCATGGTAAATAAATAATTGCTAGGAAGAGACCAGTATGGAGTGCTGAAGAGCTGGCTTTTCGAAAGTAAAAAATAGCGATTGGATGAAAATGCAGTGATACTAAGGGTTTTGCCCAATAGGAGAGTAGTTGAACAGAAGAGACGGAGTTTGTTAAAAAAACCTGGCTAATCTGATAACATGCGTGGGTAAACCACTGTATGTCACATGCACCTCCAAGCACTATGATATCATTGATATCGTACAGCCATTCACAATGGTGAAGTTGGTAATAACGAGGACAACAATGTAGGAAACGAACATGTTCTAGACAATAATGGACTCGACTGATAATATCTCACCAGGATGTTGGAGGGTGGTAGAGATCTACTTGACAGTATCAACTCCGGTGGTCGAATGTGGGGATTCATCTTGGTGGTGCGATCCGATGATGCATGGCATCAACGTGACTTACAGTTGTAATGGGCACGCTTGGCAAGCTCCACTCACCAGGTCCGTGGCCGCCGCTGAACTCGTAGCGGACGCGCACAACGTAGCTCTTCGAGTAGTCGAGACCGAAGATCGTTGTGACAAGCTCACGTTCGCTGTCACTTGATCGTCGAGGTCGCCCTGACCAGTTCTTCCACACCTTCATCGTCCAGTCTCGTGAAAATTGCAGGTGATACGATACCGCGTTGGAGTGCACACGCCACCGCACGTGGATCGCTGCCTGTTTCAACGAACGAGTACGCAAGTCAGCTCAAAATTTCCTACAGACGTATACAATGGTTATTCATGTACCTTCGAAGGCGATTCGAGCGAAATCACTGCGCGCGGAGATGCCGGTACAATACCCATGCGATGTTCCCGCCGTCCTCCCTCGAACCCGTCACCACGGCGGAACGGCTTACGTAAGAACGCTGCTAACCGCGACGACTGCCGACCCGACGTCAACTCTGTATCCGTAAAATCAGCAATCACCGAGCTGTTTTCAGTCGATCGAGCGCTATCTTCATCCCCAAAACTCTCCGACATGACAGCATCCTGACTAGCCTGACTGTCCGAGTCGTCTCGATCCTCCTCTAGCCCAGGACGTTCCAGAAACCTGTAAGGTCCTGCCGCGATTGGTATCCGCAATTCACTATCAATACTACTTGTGCTCGACCGTCTCGAAGAAGTCTCCTGTTGATCATCTCCTGACAACGACCATGCTCGTCGAGTTCCTCGTAGTGTGTATCTGGTACGGAACCGCAGTCGAATGGGTCTTGGTGCGATCTTGAGGATACGAAGGACGTCCTGAAACTCCAAATTTGCAATGCTCTCTCCATTCACTGACTGCAACACGTCACCCTCCTACAGATCAGAGCGTCCACATGGACATTCGTTTAGTAATGTCCTCTTCCAACTGAAATTTAAATTGCCGTTACCTACTCGAATTTGGTGCGAGACTTGTCCAACACTGAAGATCGTAGACTTGACGATTGTCACTGGAATCCGATTGCCCGAAGGGTCCACCTGGTCCTGGGTCTTGAGTGTCAACCCCAATTTGTCCTCCGTAAACACCACCTACGACAACAATTGTCTTCAAATGTCCGCGACCTTTCGTCTTCAACTTGGTTGGCTCATCCTAGTTATAAATAGACGGGCCTACCTCATAGTCCTCATATGATTGGTCAGGACCCAAATGCCAACTAGGACCAGGACGAGACGTCGCAGGATAGCTGCTCACTGTGCTGTTATTGCTGCAGGCCGAGACACTGAGGCTGCTGCTACTGGAGCTTCGATGGCGGTGACGCACAGACAAGGACGAGCGACGGGACTGATGCATCACGTCCTGCGAGAAGCGAATCGCCACGGCTTCCTGCATCGATCGGCCGGTATCAGAAGAGTCAGATAGGCTGACTTCCTCAGTTTCTCTCCGGTTGTCTTGTCATTTGTATACCTCTGATCGTATTTAATAGGAGCAACGTAGTACTAAAGTACGGATACATTTCAACAGTTTATCCGGATGGTATGTCCACCTTGAAAAAAAAGTGTCCACCTGCATACGGTATACAGATGACCAACATCTTGGTTAGTTGAAAGGTGTACTGTCGCCTATCAGCTGGTCTGTGTAGAGAACTATTAGGTATAATACAGTAGCGCCTTTGCCTAAATGCCAAATTTTGTTTGAGACTTGATGTTTGCTAGCTTCACCTCACCTTTTGCACTGCACCAAGCAGATGAAATCGACTGCTTCGATACCAAGCACAATGTTCTCTGTATATTCGATCACATTATTCGGTGTGCTGCTCCATTTTGCTCATGCTCACACTTGGATCGACTGCTTTGACACGGACCGAACGAGGATTTACGACCAAAGTGCATCGTACATCTTTGGAGGTGCTGGAGGCAACGGATTCTGTCAAGGTTATGGGGCGGGATATCCTGGACGCGGTGACTATGCCATTGGGACGACGTACACTCACAAAATGCTAGAGAATGAGGTGGAAGCTGGTACGAATGTATGTGAGACCGTGGACGCTGATACCTACAGCAACACGGATTGGCGCAAACGATTGACGGTTGATGCGGGCGTGACGGTGTATTTTGCTTACCTACCTAATGGCCATATCGTCAAGGACAAGAAAGCAATTGGAACGCAGCATGGAATCTACTGGACTGGTCAAGTGGGGACGTCGTTGACGTCGACACTGGAGATGACGGAGGAAAACTTGATCAATGGGGTTACGATGGATTTCGATGATGGAAGTTGTGGTGAAACCTACGATTACAACGGGAATCCTGGTGGCCGAGCAGGGGATGGCAAGCCGTGTATTGGATCTTTTGTTGTTCCGACAGGTACAACTCCAGGGATTTACAAAATGGTTTGGTTCTGGACATTTTGGTTGGAGAATGAAGCTTCGTACGTGGATCAGTCTCAAGCTCGTGGCTACTTTGGTGCAGCGTATTCGACATGTTTTGAGGTGGAAGTGACGTCAAGTGGCAGCGTCAACTCGACATTAGTGACTGAGAAGACAAACACATCGGCGATTTACAAATCAAGTCCTGTCGGTACTACTACGTTTTCGACTTTGGAAAGTGGCGACAATAGTCTAGCTGGTGTACATGCAGCAGACTCGAGCAGCAGTTCGTCAGGCTACACCGAGATCATATTTGATAATGTTACCGTGGGCTCAGGAGAGAGCTCGAGCAATGAGATTGTCGGTACTTTGGCTGACAACTCGGTGCCTCGAATTTCAAGTGCTATCAGCATTATCATGATTGTAGCCTTTGTACTCTTTTAGTAGGCTACCAGCGAGTTTAACATGTTTGATGTTACGTGCCACCGCGTACGATTTGAAGTGAAATGAGTAATGAAAATATTTGTCGTGAATACGTTCTTCTTACTCCTCCAGCAAACGAGAATTTGGCTTCGAGACCAAAACTCGAAAATTCGTATTGGATAGCGACAACCAGCGCGTTTCCTCAGCTTCATCTTTGCGGACAAGATGACGGTCTGTAGTCGAATCATAGCGGACTATTACCACCTCTGTTTCCTCCTCTAACCCAACATTATATCGTTTTACAACCGACACAAGTGGGTCTCCAAAATGTCGATTGCCAAAGAGCCGAATACGACATCCACTTACCAGCTCGTCTCCCCAACAGACATGTTGACTCGCGTCAAAGTAGCGAACTCGCTGGTTTGGACGCAGAATTTGCTGATCCTTTCCAGAATCGCTTGAATCACGTCCAGTATCTCCTCGACTGCTATTAATCTCGTCGGGGTCTCTCTCATTGCTAGTGTAGATACCTTTGCCTTGTATCTCATCACGAATAAAATTCCCTTTCCACGATTCACCTGAAGCCCAATAATACGTACCAAGGCCTTGCATGAAGCCGTCTTTCCACTCACCGACATAGCGAACTACCCTCTTGATGTCTGCACCCCGTCCTATAGAGGTGACGTATTTTTCTTCAGGCACCCACAACGTCCCATGTCCATGTGGAATTTGCACTCCATTTTCCGTGACGCCATCCCCGTTGTATTTGCTGCCATTTTCATACCGCTTTACAATTTGTCGAGCTTTCCACGCGGCAAGTTCTTGCTGTTCTTGTAATTCTCTCTCACGAGCAGCTTGTGCATCTAAAATGTTCACTACCTTGGCTTTTTCACCTCGAATAAACCCCTCTTTGCTTGACGAAATGCAGATCGTTCATTAAGAAATCGGCGCTCCAGCACTTTCCACCCGGTCTCATTAATGTGATCATCTTCGTTTTCTCGGTCGTGCTGCTCAATTTGAAACAACGCTCCAGCTTCTTGACCACAGGCGATCAACAAAGCTCCTGCTGCTGCTTCTTCGGATAGTTCCATTCCATCAATAGAAGACCGACCAGCTTTCGCACGCACCCGGTTGATAGTCACTTGTTTGTAAGGATATTCGGGCCATTGCAAGCGCGAATCCTCATGAGCGTGAAGAGATCGTAATGGGTCAAACGCGAATTCCAGAGCTCCAGAAGGATCCAATGCCGACTTGTACATTTCGTTAATGAAAGTGGATTCCTACAACACAAGTTTGAGCTGGTAGATCCGTTTCTCGACGCTGCAAATAGTGAAGTTTTGATTCTTGGTTCATCGCAACCAAGAGTTCAATTCGGAATCATGGACCCAGCAGAGTGCTGGAGTAACCAGAACAACCTGGTTTCAAGCTTAGATCTCCTTGAGGAAGAAGTCCTGCGTGAATCAACTAATTATGGTCCACGGTGGAAACGAGACAAACATCTCCTTGTCGAGGGTGAGGCGGCTGCTACATTCCCAAGGTTTGACAGGATGTTATATGGATTTCTGCGATAAATCTACTAATTTGTTAGTATTCTGCATGGTTGCTAAAATGTAGGGAAGTCTCGAGAATCTCACCACGAAAGCCTCAGATAACACCTAAGACAACAATTCGGCGTAGATCCAGCATCAAACGTGGCAGTGAACGGAGCGCGAATAATGCAGAGGAAGAAGAGGGGTCAAAAAAGCAGTTGCAGGTAATAATTCACAAGTTTCAACCATGAAAGTGCTGATGTGAAACACTGTACATTAGCTTGAAAACGAAAGACTTCAGGATGAAATTAGGCAATGGCAGCGCGAGGTTGAGCACGCTCGCGACGAAAAGCTTGAGTTAGAGGCGTCATTTCGGCGACTAGACCAAGAAATTGGCAATGGATACCACCTCGCCGAGCGCAAAGAGAAAGAACTACGTATCGCCGAACTGGTGACGAAGAATCAAAAGGTTTTGACCTGACTTGTGCGTAATTGTTGGTCTCTTATTAATCTTCACTAACAATTCATATTCGTGTGACTTTAGATGTCCCAGTTGCTTGAGAAAAAGCTGCATGGCCACGAGGAGCTGCGTCAGGCACATGCAGAATTACAAGGTGAACACAGAAATTGACCGAGCAGGTAGAATTGCTCAACCGTGTACTCGACAGTGTGGAAACGAAGCATACAGAATTGTCTAGCTCTCATACTACACTTACGGCAAGCTACGAAGCAGCTCAAACCAGAATTGAGACGCTACAATCAGAGATACATGTCCTCCAAGATAAATTAGCCACCTCCACTACGCATGTGCAGGTTGTCGCTGAGTATGAAGACAAGATTCAGCAATGGGAACGCACGTGTCATGAATTAGAGCACAAGTGTGAGCTTAAGACACAGAAGCTCACACAAACTCAAAAAATTGCAAGCGCGGCACAACATGAAGCTCAACGTGCTCTTGATCGACAAGAAGAATTAGAGCAAGAACTACGCAATGCACACGATCAACTGATCCGAACAAATGCCGCTGTGAGGACAATGGAAGCCAAACTTGAGGCAAATTTGCTCTCTAACAACAGTCAAGAATCGGTACGAACGTACGGGGCTTACCGCTGAGGGGTGTCTAAATTCTGATGAGTAGTTTTGATGTAGCTTCACCACCGGATCCGCCAGCTGGAAAGAGAACTACTGCAAAAGAATCGAGCAAATGCAGAGCTTATGCAGACTTGCAGCCAAATACTTGGTTCACAAAAGCGACCTAGTAGTGGTAGAGCATCACTTCCAGCCAAGAACGGTCAAGCGATAAAATCTCAAGTCACGAGATTGACCGCACGGATCACGTCCTTGTCAGATAAACTTCGCTCTACAGAAGAGGCTCGGTGAGTGAAAACTGTTCAAGACGTACTACCAAAGGAACCAACATTTCTTGTGATCTTGTACAGCGATCGAAAAAACCGAAGTTTGGGCATTCTCATGCAAGCTTTTCCATTTTGTTGCATCGCTTAGATGCAATGCAGGACCAGCTTGCTGCTGCTGTCGAATCCAACGACATCTTCAAAAATGCGATAGAACAGATGCAAACCTCACCAAATGCAGGTTCTGACTGGAGCAACCCTGCTAACAACTACAGCGGAATGCGTGTGAGCGGATCAATGTATCTCCACTTAGCAAGGGACAAATACTTGCTAGAAGCTCCGTACCCAATTGAATTGCTCGCTGATCAAACTGGAGCTCAAGCACTGAGTGGAAATCCGGACTCTACAACTACAGTCAGCAGGACAAAGGCAACAAAGTTTTCTCCGTTTCGAGTCACGTGCAGTGCATTGAAACCAAAAGATAATCAGAGCGAAGTTGAGTGCGATGATCAAATGCACCAGCTTGTCATGCTTACTGCCGAGTCGAACGATACTAGTGGTGCTTCGTACTTGAATCGGAGCAAGATCAACGCTTTTCTGGAGGTGATTCAAACTAGTGCTGCACGGAAGAAGTTCAAGACGCTCGCAATTGGTAAATTAGCCGAGTGTCTGAACAAATTGCGTGCTCTGGCCCATCGATCAGCTTCGGAAGCTGCAATACAACAAGCCACAGTTCAACTTTTGCAACGTGAGGTAGTAGATCTCCAGCAAAAACTGAACAACTCCCAAAGTGACAACAAGAACAATCATGGCGGGGTTACGACAACGAAAGATTCCTATCGAACCTTACAATTTCTCATGAAAGTGGTCGATGTGTATGCCGAGAAGCAACAGGAGAGCCAAAAGACATTCCTGACACAACCATTTTCCAGTGATATGCTTATTACAAATGCTCACGATAGTCATAATGATAGCAGTAGTGTGTTTGATGACCGATTGAACTTGTCCGACTGCGGAATGGAGGATGACGATGTAAACCAGCTCTTGCTGAAGATTATGATTAGTGGTGCGAGGTTCCGAGACATTAATCTCGCCTCAAACAATCTCTCGGATGTTGGAGCTCAGCATGTAGCTGATTTCTTGGAAAAAACCTCCACGAGTGTTCGTGTGGTGAATCTCTTCGACAACAAACGCATTACGCGTCGTGGAATTGAATACATCAAGGGTGGTCTATTAAGAAACCAACGAGTTCAACGCATGTCAGAGGATATGCATGCGATAGAAGATGGAGTTGTTCTGCGAGGGCTTGCTATTCTCGATGTCAGTGGAAATGCTACTGAAATTCTTCGTATCATCCTACCGACTAGGTCTGAAAATGAAGCGATTCCGGAAGAATTCAAGACCATCACGCCTGAAGCAATCGATGCCGTGACGGAAAAACTACGCCAACTTGGCTTTAGATACAATATTCGACAGACACCAGCTTTGTCCCGGGTACGATCTGCAAACTACAACAAAAAGCACGGTACCAGTCAGCAAACTGAGCGAAATCCTCGATCTGACAGACGACCACGCAGTGCTGGAAGTACTTTCAACAGGAAATTACCTGTTCCTAGTAATATTGGAATCAACACCAGAAGAAAATCTCTTCCTAGCATTGGGACCAACGACACCATACGGCGTCAGCAGATAAAACACCAGCAAGATCTTCGATTTCAAGCTCTGGAAGCTGCAATTCAACGAACTTCTTCAACACACCTTCGCTCTCAAGCAAGCAGAACCTTGACGTCAACACCGTTTAATAGTCGACTATCATCTAGTCGTGGGACGAGTGGAAACATAAACAACAGACGAATTTATGGCAAGGCTCACATCAATACAATTCGAGGTTTAAGGCGGTAAAAATCAAGGCATTCCTTGACTTTTACATTTTCATGACATGGCAACACTAACCATAAAGCTAGTTGATCCTATGAAGTCACACACGATGAAATGGGAGTACCGGTTGTCGTTGTTGGAGTCTCTGTCATCAGGAATCAGAGCTGCTGTCGTCACCTTTGGTTGCTTGAGAGCTGCAGTTGTGACCTGGAATGCAGAAATGGTTTCTCGGGAGTATTCGTGCTGGGTGCTTCTGTCTTCGTCGTCAGTCCGTTTTGGTATCGCTATCAGCGTTCACGGTCTCACATACATTTGTGCCCGCTTCTACCTTTTTCCAGCATTTTGAATGCGTAGTCCGTTCCGATGTCAGTACTACACCAACCAGATAAATGTAAGATGCATTCAGGTCGTAGATTTAAGAGAAGTTCGTATCAAAATATTCGATCCATGAATATGCCGTCACGGACTGCACGATGACCGTCAGCATGGCCAGACTCACAGCCTACAACGATGAATACTACTAGTGTTCATGAGAACAACGATGTACATGTACATTTTCATAAGTCTATTGAGCAGCTACCAAAAAACGTCATGCTGCAGACACTCGTCGACGAAAGATCAGACGTCCCCGGCTTTTACGGCAATCCGATGACAGATCACCAGCTGGAAATGGTCAACCTGGTCCGAGCGGCGGCACTGAAAAAAGCAAAGGAGCAAGACCGGGCGATGACTTGCACCGCACACTGCATGCATGGAAATTCCATTGGAATGGTGCTTGGAAGGCTGAACCGGATTATAGCAGAGCTCCGATCAGCAATGCGAAAGCCAGAATCACCCACCGCTCGATGGTTGTGTTGGAACCGGCCGCGCTTTCCATCGTCGTAGCTGACCCATTACCGGGCGATTTTGAACTAGAGCCTGAACTCGAGGCCGGTGTGGATGGTTCCTCTTGTCCGACTTGGCCGACCTCATCTGCATAGGAGCCCGAGGCCGAACTACCGCTGGCACTTGCTGAGGCCGAACTGCTACTAGCACTTGCGGAAGCCGAACTACTGTCTGCACTTTCAGAGCTGTCATTTGCTGGATGCACGGTGCAACCTCGTCGATGCCGTGTTTCACCGGCGGAAGACTGTCGTCGTCGTCGCTGCTGTCAATTGGTGCAGGTGCTACGGTTCCAACGTCAGAGTTCTCCGTAGCTGGTGCTGGCGGAGCTGCAGCCCCCACGATAGGATGTTCCGCCGTAACTCCTGTTTTCGCTACCGGAGCTGGTGCTGGTGCGGGGGCTGGCGTGGGAGCTGGTGTAGGTGCTGGCGTCGGTGCTGGTGTAGGTGGAGTTGGGACCGGTGCCGGTGTCACCGCAGGAACAACACCAGTTTTTGTAGCAACAGCTCCATTAGACGTCACCTCCACCTCAAAGCACGTCGAGTATGCTGCTCCAAAGTATCCCTTCGCCTGGGTCTGATCGACATATGCAGCTTGGTCGTCGAGCCAAAATGTCCAGTACCAGACCATGTTGTAGATGCCTGGGGCAGTACCCGCTGGCACAACAAATGAGCCGACGCAGGGCTTGCCGTCACCAGCACGACCGCTGGGGTTCCCATTGTAGTCGACCGTCTCACCGCAATTGCCATCATCGTAGTTCATCGTGTGTCCATCCAGCAAGTTCTCCGGTTTCATATCGAGCGTAGACGTCAATGATGTTCCCGCTTGGCCCGTCCAGTAAACACCGTGCTGCGTGCCGATAGCCTTCTTGTCCTTGACGATGTGGCCATTGGGCAAGTACGCAAAGTACGCCGTCTCACCTGGCGCCAACGAAATTCGCTTCCTCCAGTCCGTGTACGTGTTAGCACCAACGTTTGACAGACGGGTGTGCCAGCCTCCACCTCGTTCTTCAGCATCTTGTACGTGTATCCGGTACCAATGCCAATATCACCGCGGCCAGGATAACCTGCTCCGTAGCCTTCACAGAATCCGTTGCCGCCGGCGCCACCGAAAATGTACGATGTACTCTGGTCATAGATTTTGGATCGGTCCGTGTCAATGCAGTCAATCCACGTATGCGCTTCAGGAGTGTGAGCGATCATTGAAAGTACGAAAGGCACCAAGGCGATCGTTGACGACACAACGGACACCATAGTTGCTACACGAGCTCAGATGTGACCACGACTCGAGAACTTAGAGAGTGCCGACGTTCTCCACATGTTGCGGTAGTTTACAATACTGGTCTGGTTTGTAGGAAGAGCACAGAGAAGAGCTGGGAGCGGAAGAAAAGCTGGGTACTTTCCCTCTGCAATTGACCGGGACAAGCTGGTCGGGGAAGGACTTTGGTCGCTTTGGCATGGCCGACACCATCTGGGTCTTGAGAATCGAGCTTCGCTTGGCAAAGCTGGTTTGCACTGTATACATGGCTTCAGATCGGACACAGTAATGATCTTGGATCACCGTCCTTCAAACTCCACGGATCACGAAATAATTGAATGGAAACACGAAAGCTCTACATACATGTACATGGTACTGTAGTACATGGTAATACATGTAATATGTCTCTGAGGGTGTCTAGGGTACTCTCGGGATGAGACCACAAAGAAACATGGTTCTTTGGGGACGGGGATTTATATTTTGCCGTCAACTGCTTCAACTACGCGGAACATGACGATCAAGCAAATAAATGGTATCATCAAGAAGCTGGATTGGAAGGAAACCGAAGCAACTTTGTTCTCTACTGAGCGCGATGACGCTGGGTTTGAAGTTTGCGAAGCCTCGTTAGAAGACTGGGAGAGATATGTCATGTCGGATAACCAAGCACTGGTGTCGAGGGCAATGGCGTTTGAAGATGGTAAAAGCTACATTGTCGAGCTCCCATCTGGTGTCCACGATGGCTTCTGCTGCTCTTTGAATCAGCGATCTTGAGGGCAACAGGTACTTATGATAATCACTTGCGGTCGCGTGGTTCGAGTAATGTGGAGAGCCTCCGAAAGCTCGAGCACGATTGCAGTTTTGGTCCTGCTCCAGGTATTGTTGCCATTCGTCCCAGTGGCATGACGTGGATCGAATACATTCTCTGCATTCGTATATCACCAGCGCTGCAGGTTTGTCAGTACAAACGCTACACGGTGGATAATCGAGCCAATCCACTTCCGCACATGGATCCGATAGCTATCGTCAATCCGACAAATGTGACTTTCAATTCGCGCCGTCTGTTAAGCCTCATTGGACGAGGTCGCACTCCCCAAGGCTTCTCTCGGCCCAATGTAGTGATCGATTTATTTCCGCTCGTAGAGATGCTGATTCAGGAAAACCAGTAAAGTTGTGTTCGATTCTCGATGAGCTTCTTGATGATGTAATTTATATTTGCTTGATTGCCATGTTCCGCGTAGATGAAGCAGTTGACGGCGCAAAGTATGAATCCCCCAAAGAAAGCAGGCGTATGTACACCTCAGGCATTGGTATTGTTATGGTAAGCCATCTAAACGCATCACTTCTAGCACAAATGGGGTGACCGGCGGAATGCAGGATAGCATGACGAACTCGGATAATTTGGCTCGAATCATTGTCGATCACCCCACCAATATGAAACCTTGTTACTTCTTACTTCCAATCTTTAGGTGGAGCTACCGTTCCCGGTCCAGGCACAGCCGCCGTGCCTTGAATCGAGGCACAATCGACGAACGCCGAGGATTGAGTGGAAGGTGAGACTTTGCAGTAGCGGCAGATCTCGTCAATGCAACCCACACCACCAGATTTGCAACTCGTGTCGGTGACGATCTTGATACCGACTGCTGCATCACCATCCGATATGGTCCTGGTGCACGTTGGGCCAGGAGCAGGGGCTGGAGCAGGAGCAGGAGCAGGAGCAGGAGCTGGTGCTGGTGCTGGTGCAGGGGCCGGAGCAGGAGCAGGAGCAGGGGCTGGTGCAGGAGCTGGAGCTGGAGCTGGAGCAGGAGCTGGAGCAGGGGCTGGAGCAGGAGCTGGAGCTGGAGCAGGAGCTGGAGCTGGTGCAGGAGCTGGAGCAGGAGCTGGTGCAGGAGCTGGAGCTTTACCTCCGTCACCCTTCACCTCGACTTCAAAGCACGTCGAATACGCCGCGCCAAAGTATCCCTTAGCCATATTTTGATCTTTATACGCACTCTGGTTGTCCAGCCAGAACGTCCAATACCACACCATGCTGTAGATTCCGGGTGCCGTACCTGCCGGAACAGTAAAGGAACCGATGCATGGTTTGCCGTCACCTGCACGATGACTCGGATTACCATTGTAGTCATTCGTCTCGCCGCAGGTCCCGTCATCGTAATCCATGGTGTGGCCGTCAACCAAATGCTCCGGCTTCATGTCGTGTGTCGATGTGAGCGACGTGCCAACCTTTCCTGTCCAGTAGACACCGTGCTGAGTTCCCACACCCTTCTTGTCTTTCACGATATGTCCATTAGGCAGATACGCAAAGTACGCGGTCTGTCCAGGGGAAACTGATAGCCGCTTCCGCCAATCTGAATACGTGTTGGGACCAGCATCCTGGCAAACGGGAGTACCGGCCTCGACCTCGTTCTTGAGCATTTTGTGAGTATATGTCGTGCCGATTGAAGTATCACCACGACCGGGGTATCCTGCTCCATAGCCGTCGCAAAATCCGTTGCCACCTGCACCGCCGAAAATGTATGAAGCGCTTTGGTCGTAGAGCTTCGACCGATCCGTGTCTAAGCAGTCGAGCCACGTATGCGCTTCTGCGTAGTTCCGAACGACCGACAAAAGTAGGAGAGGCACGAAAGCTATCCTTGATGAGGCTACGGAGACCATGTTTCCTGTTCAGTACTAGTAGTAACCAGTGACTAAACCTTGGTGAATCGGAGACTGCTGGTTTTTAATAATGCTGATGCCAACCGCTTTCATGTCGTGAGAACGGAACGGCAGTTTGCACTGTGGATGCACTGGCGAGCAAGAGCAAGAAAGGGACCAAGAACCATTTCAACGCTTTGCCTCGACGACACGGAAAGGCTGATCGGGATCGGCGCATAATGGCGGTTCACTCCAAAACTTGTGGCACAACAGGTTGTTGAACAACCCTGCGCAGCCGATTGTCAATTGCCACAAAACATTCCGAACCGACTTTCATAGCAACGCGACCTCGAAAACGATACCGCCACACTCTCGTGGTGTTGATTGTTGGTCAACAGCATAAAGTTGGTTCAGAGCTTTCACACAGCACCTTGAAAAGTGGTGATCAACCATCTGGTTCCGACTTGAGTCGGCTGTCGTGAATTCTGGTCTGTCGCGTCGCAGAGGTAAATGCTGCGGACAACCCGCAGCTTGAAAATGACAAACCAAAGAACACCCGATCAAACTGTGTTTGCAATGAAAGCATGAATTATGGATGTCAGTGGTGAGACCACCTAAATGCACACATCACAATTCCTCGCAACCCTTCTGTCATTCTTACCTCGCCAGTTTACCAGCAATGCTTACCAGCGGCTGGAATCGCGCAATGAACAGCAGGTTGACTCAGAGTTTCGTCCGCAGCCGAGTAATGACGACCAGCTAAGTCTTAGCCCATGTGGACGGACACGGGCTTGCCCATCTTGCCCATGATAACGAGATGGTCGAAGTGACCAGCCAGAGCCTCCGTGAACGTGGGGAGCACTGTGTACTTGATCTTGTACTTCTTGCACACCTCGATAATGATCGGTGCGATGGCGGGGTAATGGTACTGTGAGACGCCAGGGAAAAGGTGGTGAGTCACCTGGTAGTTCAGCGCACCAGTCAGGAACGCCGTGAGGAACGAGCCGTGGCCATAGTCCACCGACGACTTGACCTGCGAAACAGCCCACTCGTCTTCAATGGCCGAGACCTCCTCGTCGCCGCCCGGGTACTCGCAAGCCGTCGACACGTGACTGACCTGGAAGTTGAAGGCCAAGTACCAGCCCGTCATAAACTCGGCTAGGAGGAAGACACCCCAGAACCGAGCAGAGTCCACCTGCAGCACCACCAGCGGAATGTAGATGCGGTAGAACGCCCAGAAAGCCTTCGAGATGATCATTTCAACCCAGTCGCCAACAGAGTGCGGGTTCACACGCAGCGGTCCATTCGTGAGCGAAATGAACGTCTCGAAAATGTCCTGCACACGGAACTTGAGACCGAGCACACCGTAGAGTGGCGGCAGATAGATGTGCTGGAACTTGTAAATGGGCAGTAGCACCTGACGGTAAACAATACGACGGACATCGCTCTTGAAGTCAACCGGAAGATCGGGGTCAGCACCAGCAACGTTCGTGTAGATGTGATGGCCCACAACGTGCTGGTTCAGCCACGACACCATGTTAGCACCGGCAACCCAGTCCATAGCAAGACGACCGATGAGCCTCCACCCCGTGGGGCTACTGGTAATGGCAGCATGCGATGCGTCGTGCATCACATGCAGCAGCGGCAGTGCCTGGCACACACCGAACAGAGCACCCCACGCATAGTGGGCGTAAATGTTGTCAGATAGTTGCTGGTTCATGCCAAAGTAGGCCACAACACCGAGCATAGCGACCAAAGTCATGCGCCACAGTCCCGAGTACGGACTACGTGGGTCGAGCTTGTTGTCCTTGAAGTACTGGTTCACACGGTCGCAACATTCCTTGTAGAATCCCGTATCCGGCTTATACTGAGGGAATTCCGAGCCACCAACGAGCTTGCCAATGGCGTATTTGGCCAGAATCTTGTCTGCACGGTTGGAGAACGGGTGGTACGAGTCGAACGTGTCCGTGCACTCACGACCAGAGTGCAGCAGCACGAGTTCACGGCCTCCAGGGTGACGGTCCGCCCATTCTGGTGGTACACACAGCACGGTCAGCTATAAGATCAGCTTGAAGCAGTATCTAGCCCACAGTTGAACGTACCAGTGACATCGTAGACGACACCACGGATAATGACCCACGCGCTCTTGGGCGTGTTGTGCTTGGCTACATCCTGCCACGTGTAGGAGGCGCTGGCCTTGTCAGTGGACGTGGTAGCAGCCTTGCGTTGGTGCAGGCCCTCTACAAGACGAAAAACATGGAGTTAGTCGATGGTTGCAAGGGAACGAGAGCCAAGACACGCACCGTTGGTGATCACGCCCTTGTCAGTCTCAATGGGGGCCATGGTAGCTTCGTCTTCTTCAATGGGCGAGGAGGAGGTTCCGCTGGTGCTTGGCGTGGAGCGAATCGAAGTGTGATGTCATTCGTGGCATCTGTCAAGCCGTTACGTCAGCAAGTATCAAAATGCGGTTTATACGGGATATAGAATACTGGAAAGGAAATTGTTTGTGTAGATGACAGTGATTTCAAACGAATTTGACAGGGTATTGTTTATAGACAGTTGATGTGGTAGTGGTGTGGCACGCTGCTGGAAGATCGCCGGCCAAATGTGTGGCTCTCGACCTAGCCACGCCTCTTTGTAGCCAAATGCTGCCTTGTCGTCGAGGTCTAGCCGTCTGAGCAATCGGACAGAAGCGGCATTATCGCACGTACAGTTCTACAGTTCTACAGTTCTACACTACGTATACATTGTTGCAGTGTGAATTATTCACATGCTGTGAAGTGCAAGCAAGGGCGAAATGCTTGGTGGTGCCGCTTTGCTGGTCTGTGTATTCTCGGACAAAGACCCGGCTAGACACTGTGGAATTACGCGCATATTTATGCCTTGAATTAGCTTTTAATTCGAGGTACAGTGTACCTATTGCTGGTCACATGGCTACATCAGAGCTTAATGCGGATACGTGCATGCTGCAACATGGACGCGAGCACGCAAACTGCCAACATGTACAACAGCAATACTCCAGAAGCGATGACTCGACTTGTATTGATGGTGTGCATGCTCAGATTCACTGCACCTGTCATCAAGTTGGCCTGTGCAGTGTCATAAGTTCAATGTGGACAATTGAGGAGAGGCACAAGCAACTTACCACGATGAAGACGAAAAGCTGGTTGTGGTTGATGCCCTGATACAGTAGCGGTACTTTCGGCAACATGCTGCGCAATGAAGTCGCATTTATTAGCGTGAGGAACTATAAAAGATGCCGACACACCACGTACCACACAGTTTGTATCGCGCTGTAGAGAGCTAGGAGAGTGACAGACTCTGCCATGACCCAGAGCAAGTACGACAGGTTCAGCTAAAAGCACAGTGTTTTCATGGTGAGATATTGAGGCCATTCAGAGCAAAAGAAGATGGGACGTACCATCCGACGGGACGGACGAGCAACGAGCCTCACCGCGAGGAATGTCGAGAGCCATAGCAGCCCAGCGACGACAAAGAGCGTGATCACCAACCATCTCATATTGCGATGCAGTTTGGAGCCATTGGAATCCATGTAGCCAAAAATGCATTGTCCTGCGTAAACTGCGAGCATGTAGAGTGACGCGTATCCTGGGCAAATCACAACAAAAATGAGTTTGTTTTGCTTCACCGCGAAGACCAACCGACTTACCCGCCAGACTAAGAATTCCTTCGCGGTTTTGGTTCATCAGGTTATCCCGAGGTGCATTTAAGATGTACCCTTCACCACCGTAGCATGATAGATAGAGTTGGTATCCTGTGAAATTCACAAAAAAATTGTCACTCGAGTCCAGCATCAGATGCCAGCACACCGCCAGTCGTTGCTTACATACCGAAAGCAATCAACACCGCAACAATAGGACTCGAAGCCCACTTGCCAAAACTGCGAAGGAAGGAGTACACCAGATACACTCCTGCAAGCGTAAAGTAAAAGTTCCAGTGAACCCCATACTCAGACACATGCTCCTAATTCTCATAGATACCGTCAGCTTCTCCGTTCTTTTGTGATGATGAATAATTAGGCACATCGTAGTACCTGGTAGTTGACACCCTTGACAGTCAGGAACCTCGCAATTCCAAACACCAGGACAAGAGCAATTGGTCGAAGGAATGCGTAGCATTTCTCAACAAAGCTCTGAGCTTTCTCTGAGTGAGATCTACGAAAATTCAGTCATGAAATCTGCAGCACGGTTGCTATTTCACAACGTACCTCTTTGTGCTAGCACAAGGACGGGCTTGACGAGCATGTGCCGATACGATTGCAGATGAAACGATAAATGCGCCAACTCCGATATCCATCTACAAAAGTCACTCCCATGCAGGTACAGGTGATGCTATGGCACGTCAATCATTGGGAATCCTACTTACCACACTAAAACCATAGTTTTCAGTCTTAGCAAAGCGACGAGGGAACACCGTGAAATCAACTGCCAGAATTGCGAAGCACCTGAGAAAATCACAATAAACGATGAGCGTCAGTGCATTCAATTAATATATCCCACCAACTTACGTGGAAATCATAATCTGCGCTCGAAAATTCGTCAGGAACGGTAACTCTTTCTCGAGTAGTTGGTTCATCTTTTCCTTTCTGCAGTGCTTTCGAATAAACTCTTTGGCATGGAACCGCGACAATGCGCTTAACATCGCTGCAAGTGCGTACACCATCACAAGCAGAGGCACTGCATACTCGGCGAAACTGAAGCCGATCATTGAAGGTACTACAGTCACGACGAACTCTAACAAGATCGTTGCTACTAAATTCTGTCACAACATTGCCATTTTAGTTCACTAACTCAATGCAATAGCCTATGCAATACCTACAATAACACTTAATACTCACCAAGTTGCCAGCACCCAATTGTCGAATCCCAACGACTTCTAGCAGCAGCATAAGCTCCGCGTAAAGCCATAGACTCCCCTGATACGATGTAACAACGCCATGTTTTAGTGTCCCCCGACTCGAATTCGCAGTAATTAAGCTCCATTCCACCGCCGTAGCAACTGGAAACAATTACGCACTGGTGCAATGGCAAACACGAGAAAAACTTCGCGAGCGCTGGTGCCCTGGAGACCGGCAACGAATGCCTCCTTGGCGAGCTTGTAGTCCTCGTCCATCATGACGCGAATTACATCTGACCGATTTATGCCCAATCAATGTGAGATAAATTGGATATTTGGCCAATCAGAGGCTGGAAGGGGGGCACATTGGCATTGTAAACGCTTTAAGATGACTGGTACGAATGGCAATGTGCTTGCAGGAGATTTATGGAGCTACGTAGCATCTAGGAGCTTGATTTTTATGTGCAAAGATGGAATGGAATAGACGACGAGAAGCTGATGCTAAACTCACTGCGGTTTCATTGGTTTTGACGCAGATTACAAGGAGGAGCAGGCCATGGAGGTGGAAGCCCTCGAGGCCATCTACATGGACGACTTTAGCAGTGCGTGGATGAATTATTATCGCAGTTTTGATTGCAAGCAAATTAGCATTGAAGTGACATCGATTATTGATGTGGTTACAGAGCTGACCGAGGATCCACTGACCTACCAGGTGCACGTGGTGCCCAACCAGGATGGAGAGAACAACTTCGGTGCGTTATGCTGCTGTTTGCAAGGGATTATGGTTGGATACGTTGCTTATTTCATTAAAATCACATGGCGTGGGATTGCTTTTGTTGGACTGCAGTGGCTCTGATCCTCAAGGCGTCGATCCCGGAGACGTACCCTGACGTAGAACCAAAAGTTGGTGATGTTCTTGCAACAATGCTACGATTGAAGAGAGAAATGGAATAATGTGTATGGTTGCTATGTTTTTTGCTGGATAGATTGAGATTATCGTCAAGAAAGGTCTAGCAGACAGTCAAGTGAAAGAGATCAAGCAGTTGCTGGCTCAGCAGATCGAGGAGAACATGGGCATGGCTATGATGTACACGCTGTCGGAAGCAGTACGGGAATATTTAGTGGAGAACAACCGCGAGGGGAATGTACGTTATTTGTCGGTTTGCAATCTAGTAGCAATTGATGCTGTGATGATTACAAATTCGTTGATATTGACTTGAACCCTGTAAATTTGCTCTTCCTACCATTGAACAGGATGGATCAGAGCATCAGGAGATGCTGCGTCGCATGGAGTTGAAGAAAAAGAAGGAGGAGAAAATTGAGGCGGACAAACTAGAGCAGGTGGGACAGTGAAATCGGATGGACTCTGGTCTGTAGATGATAACGTGTCCAACTTTGAACACAGGCCAACGCAGACGCTGAGGAGAGCAGGCGTGAATTCCATGGTGCGGACCACGTAACGCGAACAGAGTTGATTTGTTGTGACTAACGAGTGAATTGTCTTTGATGCCAGGTACACCGGTGACTGTCGAGACGTTCGCAGCCTGGAAGGCGAAATTCGACGCAGAAATGACAGGCACAAAGAAAGTTTCACTCAAGGATGAAAGCACGGCGAAACTCACAGGTGCACTCGGATGACAAAGTGATTCTATTGCTCTGATTACATTGTCTAACTTATCATCTCTGCTGTTGCAGGTCGTCAACTGTGGAACACGGGTATGGTCACGGAAGATGGCGCCGTCGAAGCCGAAGCCGAAGCCGAGGGCGAAGATGCTGCAGAGCTCGAAGGCGAGGAGGACGAGGTGGATGAGAAGTAGACAACTTCAACAAGTACTGCAATGTAGCCATATGCATCAGTAGAGTTGCATGCCCTCTGATAGGTTCATCTAGTGGGCTGTCAGCTGCACTAAAAATACCTTGGGCTTTGTATCGACACAATTGAATAAGATACCTGCAAGATGGCCATGACGATCCCGCACGTGTCGGCCACGAAAGCAGGTGTAGAACCACCAGATACAGACGCAGTGGAGACTTCTCTATTCTGCTATTGCTGTCAAGTGGCGTGCCACCGCTTCCGCCCCGCTAAACCCTGCAGTGTCCGTAACCGTTTCTTGATGTGCTTGAAGAAAATCTTATTTTGATGATGACGTTGTGATTGGGATCAAATGGCTACAGTTTTGCCATGAATTCGTGTGTCCATTTTGCTCCTGTGGGAACGAACCCCACGTGCTGTGCAAGAGTTGCCAACCACACGTGCGCGGTGCTCAACCAGCATTTTCATTCCGGCAATTTCTCTGGCGCTTCAAGATGCTGCCATTTGGTTGTCATGGTGAAAAGTGGCTTTTTCTGATTCGAAAGCGTCAGTCTCTCGTGGTACCGACGGATCTGACAGGGGACGAGTATCAATGGCTCGTGCATCAGCTACCGAGGCTGCGCAGACTGCAGGGAACACATTTGGAGCAAAAACGAACTCTGGACAGGGTGCGGGCAGCTGTAGCATTGGGAGAATATGTGCACTGATGTTGGTGCCACTTTGTAGGATGTCGACCGCACATTCCAGCAATTACAGATACGGATTACCAACTCCAGGCGGATAAACTTCCGAACCAAGGCACAATACTCGTCGTCTGAGTTTGTAGCCTGGAAATCCAACACACAGCAATTGCTGAACGTGTTCTTGATGCTCAAACCGCAGATTGGATATTGCCAGGTAGAGATATTTCTGCTACTATTTTCCTTATTTATTTACCTAATGGTTTTTGGGAGAAGGGAATGACTTCTGTGGCGGCCGTACTCGTGCAAGAGTCCAAGATGAATAGCGAAATCGCGTTTCGCCTGTTCCTAGCTCTCTCGGAAAAGTATAGACTGGATGACGTCTATCGTCCCGATATGAAGGATATGAACCTCCGCTACTTCCAGCTTGATGAAGCGCTAAGGTTGCATCTACCACGTCTCCATGCTCATCTGTCTGATCAAGATATCCACCCATCAACCTACGCGTCTTGGTGAGTTGCGAGCTTTATGCTGGGCAGTACTTGTCATAAAAACTAACATTCCGTCTGCTGCAGTTGGATCCTGACGTTATTCACAGAGTGCCGTTTGTTGCCTCACCGTTATGTCATTGCCTTCCTGGATTTGTTCTTTGAGTTTGGTTGGAAAGTGTTTTTCCAGACGTGTCTGGCTATCTTCAGCACAGTTGAGGTAAGACATGTTGGACATCGCACAACCTGTCACTTTTCCTTTACTGAGCAGAGTAACGTGGCTCGTCTAGGGTCCACTGCTGAGTAGATCAAGCTCAGAAGAAATCTTCGCCTACTTTTCGAAAGTTACGTGGTTCCATCGGCACAAGGTAATAATTGACTATGTGTTCTACTACGTAGGAGTGTGCGATAACAAATTTGTTTGCGTTTGCTTCAGTCTGACAGGGATCTCGACCGATTTTTTACAACTGCAAGGGCGTTCAATGTATGTTGCCAGTACTGACAAGTGCTTCACCGTTCCGAATGCTCTTAATAACTTTGGATGGCTCATGTGTCAGATTTCGAGTTCTTTTCTGGACGTGTTACAAGGCGAATACTCCACTGAGGCCAGCGTGAGCATGAACGAATACGACTAAATGGTCAAAGCTTCAGATTTTGAAAGGACAACTGCAATAATCGCAGCAACCTTCTCACAACTCTCGATGACACTTCATACGACGATATTTAGCCCCTCAAGAACAAGAGACCCAAGTGATCAAGAAAATGATGACGTGGGGATTTAGCGAAAAAAGTTGGTCAGAGAAACCTCAGGGAATTCAATAAATCTGCCGAAGATGAGGTGTGACCAAGTTAGGCATGCGTAATGTGAGCAGTTACGACGGTGTGAGCGTAGCAAACGACACACGATAAAAGCAGTAGGTGAACGTAAACGAACGTCACATCTACGTTGACGGCTTATGAAATAACACCAGCTTTGCTCTTTTGCCGAATTGTTCCTTCTCCTAGTTCTTTAGTTCTTTGGCAGTCTGACTATCAGAGCGAAACTCCTTTATGTGTCACCCTGTGGTGTGGTTTCGAACGTGACATGCTGAGTAAATGATACGCGTTTGCGCTTGCGCAGCGAAGCTGTGAGTGCACGAGGCTTAGCACGTTTCGATGCAATTCCCGTTTGTGACCCCCACTTTAGATGATTGAAAAGTGCTTCTGTGAGAAGGTGCTCGCGAATAACATTATCATTTACCAGCGGCCGCACCTTGCCGTACAGATCGCTGACACTCATCGTAGGAAAGCGTACAAACTCCATTAATTCCGCCAATAAATCTCCCAATGGTTTGTCAGCATTGGCAACGCGGGACTCGCCCCACATGACGAGCGCCTCCATCAACGCTAGCTCTCGTATCTGGAGGTCGTCTTGTGGAATCAGTTCCAGCAAAATTTTCTCTGGCAGCTGAACGATTTGTGGGTCGCAAAAAACTTCATGCGCATACTTGAGCACGAACCCCTTGCACATTTCTCTCAGTGCAACCAATTCATACATCTCCGCAGCGATCAGCAATCCCAGCACACTTTCCAAATCCAACACCACATCACCGGTATACATGAAAAGCAGCATCTTTTCCACAATCATAGGTTCGATATCATGTAGTTCCACATCACGTCGCGACGATTCTCTCATATTTCCTGTCAACATCGCTCGGAATGGTGGCGAGCTTGCTGCCAGAATAAATCTGTGTGCATGGAAGCGTCGAATGCCTCCCTTTGCACATTACTCGCAGCATTTCCATTCCCATTAGCTTCTCGACGCTTCTCATTATATCTCACACACAACACGACATCTGCTCCAATCATCGCCTCGCCAAAGTTCTCTTCTCCATCGCTCACCACGGCCTTCTTGAGTCTCTCCGACAGATTCCGGTGGTCTGAACACGGCGTCGTTACGCGTTTCCTGGTTCCTCGACGTCTGGAAGTTCGACCAGAGCCAAAACTCACTTCTGACGACGTTTCCGACCTCGAATCTTCGTCTTCATTAGACTGTGGCGTCGTCGACTCCACATCAGCAAATGGCGACAAACTGGCAGCTGGTGGACCCGCAACTGGGCCCGTGGGCGAACCTGCCAATGCTTCAGCCATTGGCAACGGCGGTGACGTGGGTGGAGATCGTCTCTGCACAGGCGGAGGGCTCGTATCTCGCTCGGTGGCTGGCAGTTCCAGTGTCATTTGGTCTTCAATGGGAATCTGCGTCTCTTCTTCCTCGTCCGAGTCTTCCTCCTCTTCTTCTTCGCGCTCCATGTCCTCCGAGCTTCCAGCAGCTTGTCGTTCAGCTGGAGCTCTGCGTCGACCTCGCAATTCGGCAGCATCGGAGCGATGCGAGCGACGTCCACCTTCACTTGGAGTAGCTCCTGCCATGGTTGAAATGGTTTTGATCTATTTTTGAACTTTCTTGATGCTTTTCGACCAATCGAAAGACGCTCTGAAGTAGCGTATCTGTTGTGCCACACTTTCTGTACACAGTTTCCATTGATAAGATGATCAAGGGGATCCTGATCGTGAACAACCACGGCAAGCCGCGCATCGTCAAGTTCTACGAGCACGTGGTGCGTCTGCTGTTGGATGTACAGGAGTCTTAAAGACATCTATAGTGTCTAATGCTGTATCGATTTCGTAGCCTGATGCCGAGCAGCAGGCGGTGATTCGAGACATCTACACACAAGTGTCCAAGCGTCCAGACACGCTCTGCAACTTCCTCGAGGGCACGTACGTACTGCACTCGAGCAGCAATAGCATATCGATCTACCTATTGTGGCTGTATTGACTGTATTGATACTTTTGGACTGCAGGGTGCGGTATTGGGGAGACGGTGTGAAGCTCATCTACCGCCACTACGCGACGCTCTATTTCGTCTTTGCAGTGGACAAACAGGAGAGCGACCTCGGTATCTTGGACCTGATTCAAGGTTTGTACTAGTCTTTCATGGCTATTGGTGGCATTGTGCTCACTGAGTTCATTGCAGTGTTTGTGGAGACACTGGACAAGATCTTTGAAAACGTGTGCGAGCTGGATCTGATTTTCCACAGTGACAAGGTTCATTACGCACTGGACGAGATCGTCATGGGTGGTATGGTACTGGAAACCAACATTAACGAAGTATTGACAGCGGTGAATGAGATGAATCGCATGGACAGCATCTCATCCAGACGCTCGTTGCAGTCGACTATCAAGAAGTAACAACGAGGCCAGTAACGCAGTTGCTATTGCACTCGATTATCACTCTATGACCAAGTGCGGCCTAAATAAGCTTGCTCTTCTTGCTCTTGTTGTCGTCGGTCGTGAGAGCCGCGAGGGCTTTGGCCTCCTCCTCCCGGTCACGCAGTGCCTTGGCCTCGGCCTCCTTTGCAGCTTCCTTGGCCTTAGCCAGCGCTTCCTCGTCCGGCAGTTTGCCGCCCAAATCCAGCACGAGCTTTTCCAGCGCCTCCACCTTTTCACTCAGCTGCTCCTTGTCCCCCAGCACCGCCTCATAACGCTGCTTGTACGACACCATCTGCGACGACAGCGACAGCGTCAGAAACGCCACACCAATGTTGAACACATTGAGCTTCTGCGTGCGCAGGTGCGAGATGAAGGACGTTGGGTACTCTACAGAATACACAGAGGTTACAATGTGATGACCATGGGGTTATGCTGCGACGTACCCTTGCGCTGCGCCGTGGAGAAGCGACGGATACCGCGAGCGAACATGATGGAGCTGGTGTGTGGTCAATGATAGGGTTATACTCGATGCGTAACCTACTGTAACAGGGATACACGACCGATGGTACATTCGTGCAACAACGAGCAGCGAGGCATTTTCTATAATAGTAGGGTGGTTATCCTACTTTACCGTCCTGCACACAACGGGCAAATGTACTTGTCTTCCGTGTTGGCCATAGCTGCAATAGCCTCTCTGCACAATTGTCAATGACAAGAAAATATTAGTCACTGACAACAGAATCAGACAAAATATGACGTACGGAGTAAGACTCGGGTCGCAAGCACCGTGAACCCAAAGCTCACATGAGTCGCAGCACACAAACGTGTTTTGGTCGTCGTCCTCGTAGACTTCATTGCAAACAGGACAATACTGGCCCAAAGAACGCAACTCACGCTCGCGTGCCAACTCTTTCTTCGTACGAGCACGCTTTTTCACCAAAGGTGCTGCAACCACAACAGGAGCAAGTGTCGTCGGACTTGGTGTCGATCGCTTCGATCGAGACGAGGACGTCTTGCGCTTCTTCGAAGCGGATGAGGGTGATTCTACCATGACGATAGGTTCAGTATATTGAACGCTTTTTCGCTTCCGAGATGAAGACCTGGCAGGTGTCGATACCGCTTCGTTGAGAGCGCTCTCTAATGCTTCTGGTTCTACCATCGCTTCAACATGTTGGGTTGAGCATTGCTCGACATCAAACGCTGAAGTTTGTGGTGTTGCATACGGTTCCGGGGCGCGATCAGCGTACACATATCCATTCATCTGCGCAGGTGACGGAATAGGGGTTGGGTCGTCACTTTCCGAGTCTTCCGCCATTTCTCGCTTGCGACGATGTTTCTTCTTCTTCTTTTTATCCTTCCGACTGTGTTTGCGGTCCTTCTTCCGCTCCTTAGTAGCAGCTTCAATCTCTTGCCTCGTAAACTTGAGAATCACTGCAGCAGGCGGTGCAACATCTTCCACTTGTTCCTCTAGCAGTTCATCAGTAACCAATTTCTCTTGTTTCTTGTGTTCTTTCTGCTGCTTCTTCAAAAGATGAATCTGGTGCTTTAGCCTTTTCTTTTCCAACAATGCCGCTGCAGCTGCCTGATCCTTCTTGCGTCTTTCCGCTCTCTTCTTCTCCACACGTTTCTTATCAAACAGATCTGCTCTCTCCAGCTTGAGATAACACTGCAAACACAGGTCCACCTCACGTTTCTCCTCCATCACCACCATCTGCGGTTCAATCTTCGCTAAATTCTGCGCTACAAACGCATTCGCCAAGCTCGCTGCAACATTCACCTGTTTCTTCACCTTCACGGTCCTCGTCTGGGTGCGCCACAATGGCGTCGATTGTGTTTTGCATTCCTTACAAGTCCTCGCCAACAACGGCACTGGATCCAGCACCGCCGCCATTGGCGCAGCTTTACGTTTGCCTCCTCGTCCTCTCGATGGCTTCATCACTGGTTTCAACGCGAATTCTCGAGGAGGCCATGGTCGATCTCGTACGAATTCCACACTATCGTCGTCGAGTTTCTTGTCCGGAGGGTAGAATTCTCTACCATTGCCATCGAACAGTCCCTCCATCTTCATTTTACGCAATGAAAGCTTGGCATTTGCTGGCTCGGGCGTCCACACGTCGTCTAGAACAGGTTTAAACTCGAATTGGTCCGGTGTGACGTTCCCCCATTGCGCATTGCGCTGGGCGAAGCAGCTGCGACGTAGAAGCTCCAGCTCCGTGTCAATCCTCAGCGTCATCTCGCTCACCTGATTGATCTGTTGTGTGCGACTGTAGAACGCTTGGAGCTGCGTGCGCACGTCTTCTCTGCTGTCGACGTGGCCGAACTGGGCGATGGAGGTAGATGGAGCATTAGAGGCGTAGGCGACGTGCACGGGCGCATCGTGGCACGGGAGTAATGGCAACCCGTCGCTGCCCACGCGGAACGGACGCCCCGGGGCCGCGCGCGACGCGTGATCCGCTCGAGGTCGAGTCACAAGTGAAGACTTGGACGCTGTGGGGGGCATCGCTCTCGAGCCAAACAGTTTTGCCTCAATGTCGCTGGATGAAAGTAGTGTTGCTCCAAGTAATGTTGCGACTATGTTGCTCCAATACCCTGTCAGAATGAAAGCCTGCTCAAACTGATTGGGGTACCTGTAAAAACCGATTTAGTTCAAAAACTTCTTCCTCTGGTGCGAGCCAAAATAAATGTCGCACGTCAAAATCTGATTGGCTAAAATTATTTGCAAAGTGACCATCAATACTCAATAGTGTTGGTACTATCAATATGCCTTGACAACCATAAGTCATCATTGCAATCCGCAAGAGGATAATTGACAGTACAATTGAGGACGACAGTACAATTAAGGGCGACAACGTGATGTACAATATATTTGAGCAAACAACCTGTGACCTCATTTCGAATTCATCTCGCTAGGACACACAGCACTGTTTCCAGTAATGTACCTTCCTACTACTAATCGTTTGCACACTGAAGCTCTCGCTGCCGCCAAATTTGCCGACCAGCGCCTCGAAGCTCGCACAAGGGTCGACTACACTGGAAGTTTGCGCCGATTTGTTGAGTTCTGCAAGAAAGAGGGATATCCCAACCCCCTCCAACAGCGCTTCGTAGAGCTTCCGGGAGTTATTGCCGCATACATAAACCTTTTTGCCACAACAAATTCGAGCCAATGGCCCGCAGAGAAGCTTCGAGCCGCTCTTTCATGGCTCTACACCAGACCGGAGATGTTTGTGTGGTAAAGTGAATTTGAAAGATTTGGCAGCGGAATATCCGAGAAAGATCCGATAGGATGCGATTGGATCTGACGTGATGCGATTGGATCGAATGACGAACTTCTCAAAAGCGGGCTGTCGAGGGTGCTGCTGCTGCTAAGAAGCGCACAGCCCCTGACTCTTCTTCTCGCGAGTCTGGTTTCTCGAAAGACTACCATAGTCTATTCGGATGAGGCCGAAGAGGAGGGGGATATCACCAAGCCCCAAGAGATCTCCAATGATCTTGATGAGCAGCAGGAGCGCCATCAAGCTGCTCAACTGCAAGGCGCTCCTGCGCCTCCCACACCGGTGTATCCTCGCGGATACTACCCACCGGATGCGGGGTCTGGGTCTCCCATGTTCCTGGAGCACCTCAAGGCCCCTCGTAGTCTCAACCATGGGTGCACTTCACGTGGCGCCTATGGGCGTGCCATGGTTCAAGATGAACCGCTCTTTGTCAATGACATTGAGGCCACTAGGTGTGTGCTGCTTGCACCACACCGAATTCCCTTGAAGGAATTCACAATTCTTCGGATGAAACCGGAAGACCGTGGTATGCTCTTCCCCGTGTGAGGCTACCCTTGGGTACAGCCCGAGAACACCACTACCCAATCTCAGGCAGAAGACCTGTTCTGGAGATGGGTTTCTCTAAAGAACTTCTCGGTTCGGGAGTTGAAAGAACTCCGAGAAGATCGCTTGCTGTCCTATGTCTTGGACCAACGCGATCTTCGCATCGAGTTTGCCCGCTTAATCGCTAAGCGGCAACTCCACTCCGTCAGGAGGGACTTAGACAGCAGTCTAAGTCCAGTGCTCATGGTCAGCGCGGGTACGGTTCCGTCAATCCGGGAACCGTACACGATAAGGCGGCTAAGAAAAAGTAGTTTAATTCATAATATCAGTATATATCCTAAATCAACCCACGGACTACTTACGTCCCAGCTGTTGTCTCTAATCCCAGGTCTCAACAGTCAACCCGGAGCCGGTCTTCCTGCTCCCACGAGTTCTGTGACGAGAGATAACCTCGCGACTTCACAAGCGGCTGGCGCTTCCCAGAGCGCCGTCGCTCTCGGACGATTCGCTCCACATGGAAGTGGAGTTCTCCGTTCCAATCAAGGAGGGCGGGTGGAGCCCTCACACGCGTTTGAGTACGAGGCTCCTTCTCAGCCTCATCCTTCTGGACCCTCAACTTCGGGTCGGGACTCCGTGGAGTCCCTGTTGAGCGGCGAGGTCTGTCAGCTTCGGCATCGCGTGTACGCGATCGAGATTGCTCTGGGGCATGGACCTGGTGGTCAGGCTGCCTCTCAGGCTGGCAAGCCGGGGGCCATAGAGGTCCTTCGTCAAGATTTGGACGCTCTTGGTCGTGAGACCCGAGAGCTCCATGGGCGTGTTGACCGCCGAGTTCCGGCTTCTGCCTTGAAGGAACTCCGTCGAGGCTTAGGCGCCCTAAGTCGTGAGGTGCATGGTCGGATGACCTCTTATGAGCCACGGGGGTATTCGTACCACTCGGCTTACGGGTATGGCTCTTACACGAGCTCTTCCCATTCCGTACCGCCATAACCTTTTGTATGATTCGCGGGGGTACCAGCCTGTGCTTCATTCACAGGCTCCGACACCGGCAGCTTCGGTTGTCCAGAGGGCTCGACCTCGATTTGAGGAGGTGAGATCTCACCTTGGCCTTCCTCCGTCCGAGGAGAAGGGCCCAGCGGACCGTGATACTGCTTGAGACGGCCCCACATCGAACGTCGGGTGCGTCGCCATTGACGTTGGGAGGTCAATGGTGTATGCTGCGTCATGTCTGGCCAGGACCGCGAAGGGTCCAATGAAGCGATGATTCAACTTGTTGCTCTCTACAGAACTAACCACCTATAGTGGTAAGTTTTTTAGTGTCTAATAGGACTAATTCACCTTCCTTAAAAACACTTCAGTTTCCCCGACTTCTTTTGTCTGAGTACTCCGTCTGTCTGTCCTGGGCCGACGCCATAGCGTCTCTAACCCGGATGATTAACGTCAGCCTGTCGTCCAAAAACGACGCCAACTGTCTTTTTAAAGACACTGGCTCAATTTCAGAGACCTGGGAGGAAAAGGCTTTCCGAGCCTCTCCCCCGCTTACGATGGAGGCATCGATGTCTCCCCGCAAGGTTAGCAGTACCAGGGGGTGCCGTAGATGATTCGAGTAGAATTGGGTAAACCCCGTCGTACCGCATTGTTGATGCAAACCCAACCATAGGAAGCTGGTCCGACCAGGACCGAGGTGCTTCCGCACAGATACTGCGAAGAGTATCTTCGAGCACGTGATTGACGCGCTTCGTCTAACCATCCGTCTGCGGATGGTCCGCAGTTGCCATCGTCAACTTAGTTCCCAATAGCTGGAACAGGGTGTCTCAGAACGCCCCTGTGAAGCGCGGGTCTCTATCCGAGACTATGGTCTCTGGCAGACCATGGTAGCGGAACACGCTATCTAGGAACAGCTGTGCAGCTTGTTTCCCGGTGACCTTGTCACGTACTGGAGCAAGATGCACCATCTTGCTCAAACACCAAAATGCGGTGTTGCCCTTGTCATCGACCGGCAGGCTGAAGACGATGTCGAGACTCATCGACTTCCAGCAATCCGCTGGCACAAGAAGGCTCTGTAGTGGAGCCGAGGCGTGGCCCGAAGGCTTCACCCTCTGACATGTTTCACATGTCTTGACATAGTGTGCCACCCACTTGTACATGCGGGACCACCAAAATGTCTGAGAGGCCGCTTGGTAGGTCTTCTCTCGGCCAAGGTGGCCACTCATCGGCGCATCATGTGCCTCCAGAAGTATGTCATACCTCAGATCCTCGTCGTTCGAAACGACAACCCGAGGAGGATCCCCATGGTCTACTCTATAGTGGAGTAGCCCATCGGCCAGCTCATAGAGATGGAGCTGTGCCCGCTGTCGAGGCGAGAGCCTATCGACTTTGGCATCCTTGCCATTTGACAAGAACCGCACCAGTGGTGTGTAGGTCTCGTCCACTTGATACGCTAAGCGTATCCGATGGTACAGATCTGTCGTGATCTGACTGACATGAGCTAGCTCATAGTCAGGTCGACGCGACAATGCATCGGCAAGCACATTAAGCTTGCCCGGCTTGTATTCAGCGTGGAAGTTGTATTCCGCGAAGAATGACAACCACCTCGCCATTCGTTGCGATAAATGCGGCGAGGTGGTGGCAGTCTGCAAGGACGCGTGATCCGTGTAGATCACAAAGGGCCTTGGGCCCAAGAGATGTACTTTAAACTTGGCAAGAGCGTATTTCATTGCAAGTAGCTCCTTGTCATGAACGGGATAGTTCCGTTCGGCAGCTTTCAGCTGCCTGGACTGGAAGGAGATGACGCATTCGCGTCCTTCATCGTCCTTCTGCAACAGCGCATAGCCTATTGTATAGTCTGAAGCGTCCCAGACGACGCTGAAAGGCTTGTTCTCGTCCGGCAGAAACAGGACTGGCGAATGCTGTAAGCTCGCCTTAATGTTGTTGAAAGAATTCTGGTGATGTTGCTCCTAAACCCAGTCGGCATCCTTCTTTAAGAAATCCGACAAGGGTCGAAAGTTCAGCGTATCCTGCGCTGTACTTGTAAAGATAGTTGGCCAAACCCAACCACTTCCAACGGTACTTTTGTAACCTTGGGGTTGGCCAAGCCACTATGACCTTGACCTTCCTTGGATCGGCGCGTACGCCGACCCTGCTGACAAAGCAGCCGAGGACTTTTATCTCCTCAGCTGCAAAAACGCACGTGTCGATGTTGGCATAGAGCTTGTTAGCTCTCATGACCTCAAACACTCGACGGAGGTGCTTCAAATGTACCTCCACAACCGCCTTATCGTCTTCGGCACGACTATGGACGAAAATATCGTCACAGTACGTCTGTGTGAACGTGCGCAATGGTCTAAGACAAAGCGATTGAACGTGGTGGGGGCATTCGAAAGCCATTGTGGCATCGCTAGCCACTCCCAAAGCATCCCGCTCGGGGTACTCACTGCGGTGAGAGGAATGTCACTCTCCCGCATCAGGATCTGGTAGTATCCGTCTACTAGATCCAGGGCACTTTACAGTATACAACCCGACATGTCGTTCAACAACACATCCTTGCGAGGGATCGGCGTCTGTGCCGGTACCGTCGCATTGTTCAGCTTGTTGTAAGCATGAACCAGACGCCACTTCCCGTTCGGTTTACGAACGCAGAAGGTTGGCGTCGAGTGCGGGGACTTCGACTCCCGCGCCATGCCCGACTTCGCCTTCTCGGCGAAGAAGGCATCTATGACCTCACACTGCTCGCGAGGTAGAGACCACTGCCTCGTGACACAATACTTTGTACCAGGCACGAGGTCAATCTCGTGCCGTACTCCCCGATCCGGCGGGAGTTGGGATGGTGGGTGCTTCGACACCACATCCGAGTATTCTTTCACAAGAGGATACACTGGATCCTCCGGGTTCTTGAGGATCTCAGAACCCAAGCGCGTTGCACGCTGCTTCGTGAACCCCTCCAGGACATCTTCGTCCATTACGGAGGAAGAGTTCAAATTTCAGGAAATGTCTCCGGCTTCAGGATCACCATCGCCGCAATCGCTTCGGCCTTCAACTCGACCAAGAAGTCCTTCATGGACTGTTCCTTGAGGTTTAGCTTGCTGACACATCAGGCAGCGCCTCCAGTTGGACGGTACCTGTCTTCACTTGACGACCGGACACGCCGTCGAAGACATGGCATTGCTCTTCTACCGGCCGTGCCGGTGGAGTCTCAGACTCCGAGTGTGGTACTGGTTATCCACACGGGAGGTGCTTAACGACACCTTCGCCCTCGTATTGGTCTTCTTGACCCCGCGTGGAACTCTGTTCTGTTACCCACGCAAGAGACGCACGTAGCGCTCTCGTTCATCTTCTTGGTCTCTTCGACCTCGTGTGGAACTATGTTACCCACACCGGAGGCGCTCTCAGCGTCCTCCCCAGCAGCCTCAGCTGCTTGCGGACCTATGCTACCCGCCTGGTCAGTGCCGTCCGGCACTGTCACAGCTGAAGCCCATACGGCGCGACGAATTTCAGCGTTGGGACTTGCCGTCGTGGCAATCCCACATGCTTGGCAATGGGCCTTGGTCTCATGACCGTTTGCGAGGCTCATTGCAACACCTTCATTGGAGTCAGCGACTCCCTGTATTTCTTCGGATGAATCACCGCCTTGGCGACCATATCTGGCGCCCCAGGCCCGGACAGAAGTGGGAATACGACTTACCAAAGCCCTGTCGGAGACTGCGGGCCGACTAGCCCCAATGGCTTTGCTGCGCCAATCGATCCAGGACTCGTGCTTTTCGAGCCACGGCATGCCCAGGATCAAGTCGTACTTGTCCATGTCTAGGACAAGGAACGACACTGTGCTGTCAAAGTCCTCAAACTTTACAACCAGGTCCATCCGGACCCCAGGAATGTTAACCACCGTACCATCGGCTAGTCTCACCGAGACCTGACCTCCGCCTTCGCTTTCATGCAAAGCGTCGGCATACTTGTCGCCATTCCGAGCGACCGTCTGGTTTCGAGCAAAGTTTGTCGACGCCCCAGAATCAATTAGGATTCTGAAGGGCGGTCTTTCGTTCCTTGACGAGATTGATGGAATAATCATCCAATGACTGATCGAAAAAGATCCAATGATCGATCTACCAGAAGGCCCTACGGTGAACTGACATGAACTCCACTATCTCACCCAGGGCGTCACGGGAAACTTTCGACAGCTGCGAGTGTGCAAAGCGAGATACTTCGAGCGATCCTGAAACATCTTGTCCCAAGGCTTCGTTTCCCAAAATATCATGAAGTCAGCAGGCTTCCAACGAAGTCGACTTTGCTCTGCTTCATCAGGCTAGGAGAGATTTGGGGTGTAATCTGGGAATCCAGTCGATTGTTCGTAGTTCCAGGGGCGGATTTCACCAAGATGCCATAGTGTCTCCACGAATTCACTCCAGGACAAGGAGTCTCGGTCAATCGACGTTCCATTGGGAGGGGTTCCTTGTAGTCTTCCAGGCTAGCTGCGACTGCTTACGCTCTTGAGCCAGATATGACGTTCGGGAAGAAGAAGTCGACGTGACCTTGGAAGACGGCTTCTCATCGCCTTTGGGCTCGAGTCTCCGGGATCCTGTTTCTCCTCAGAGTCGTCATTCTCATGTGGGACCATCCAAGGTGTTAACGAAAATCTGGGGGTTCCAGGCCTCAAGAGGCTCTTGGTGATCGCGGCACTTCACCAGAAGCGCTTTCAGACGAGACCAGTTGCCATCTACCCGAGTGCATGACGGTGAAGGAAGTTCATCAGCTTGGACGGGTCCAGATTTGAGGCTTTCAGACGATTCTCCAGATCGTGAATGACTTTCTGCAATTTTCCTTGTCACTCTCTAGATGCGTGATCTGTGTCTGCAGTGCACGTACCTCACGCTCGTGCTCCTGAGCTTGGTGTTTATAGTCGCGGGCATGTTTGTCCAGTTCAGATGTGATAAGAGATTTTGCGAGCTCAGCTTCCTGATGCCAATACTTCTTGAGCAATGAGTAGTCAGCACGGACCTGGCGAACTTCATCGATAGCCTCCACGACATGACGAGTCGTCTGAGAACCCGAGCGCTAGATTGAGCCTCCAAAGCGCGATACTTGTTCAAAAAACTTTTCATGAGAGTCGTCATTCCAAAGCCTTTACGAGCCAGATCTTGAGCGCCAAAGTGCTGCAGACGAGAATCCATTTACCACTTGGTCGAAATGCTCTTAAGCGACAAGAGGAATTCGCTCGAGTCATGCTCCATCGTATCAGCCAGCGGAGGCAGTATCTCGCGACGGATGTCAACATTCAGACTCAGTAGCTTGGCGAGCAGCTGAACGTCATCTTCTGAAAGCGATTCCACTCTCAGAAGGTACTCGATTCCACTGTAGCCACCACGGGAAGACTCTCATTGGGAAGATCTGCAGCCGTCGCCGGAACCCCCACGAATATCGTGTTCGGCGTGATGATATGAGGAGGAGATGCAACGATACGTGTAGGAGGGACTTGACCTTCTATCGCGGAACGTGCCTTGATTGCAGCACCTACCAGGGCGTCCAGCTTGTCTATGTCAGTCTTCGCGAAGATCTTGGCCAACGATGGCTGAAGTGTACGCTGGATCAAACCCTGGGCTTTGTCCACTACTGGCGGTGTGTCCGTGGACGCTGGAGCCACATCGGGAGGTGAGTTGCCGTCGGAAGCGGTCGCCGTGCTTGAACCCGAGCGATCTTTGCTCGAATTCCGTCTTTTTACTGCCAGGGCGCTCCTTGGAGCCACTCCTGCGTCGCTTGCCCGTGGAACTTGCTACGCTGAAGCTTCATCTCTTTGGCGCTGTTGCCGTTTTTGTGTTCCGGGACTTGTGGCGTTTTCACCGCCTCCCAAGTAGTTTTTTGAACCGTCTCACCGCGCTTGTCAGCCGAGGACCCCAAGCCGGAGATGGAAGTTGCACCGCGGCCGCTCTCAGCACTGGCTACATCGTGGACGCCTGCCTTTTCAGGCTGGGCGCTAGGAAGTGGCTCAGACACCGGGGGAGGCGAACCGCTAGTTGGTGACCGGTCTCCGGAGTTGCTTGGTGACTCGCTCATGAGTTGCTGGATCGTAGGAAGTTTTCGTTGTGAATGGAATCTTGGTTGTCACTCTGAATTGGGTACGACAGTTGAATAGTGGACAGGGCGCAGAAAGGACTAGAACTAAGGTAATCGCCTAACGGTTTTGCAATTCGGGATGTCTGGTCGCCCGGGATAGCTGCGTTCGTTTGGCCAACTCATGTTCTGTCACTTCGATGGTAATTTCCTCAGTGAAGGACCATGTATCAGATGGGCGGTTGTGACGCTGTGCGCAGCAGCCCAGTCGGGACAACCCGAGCAGACTGATTTGGATAAGAGATGATGGTTTTCAGGATGGGTATTGCGTGGGACACCTGGGCGAATTGATGGTTTGGACTTTAGGGATACAAATGTTGGTTACGGAGAGGTTCACAGGTTGGAAGCATCTGCCCTGAATGGGTACTACATTCAGGATGTAGTATCAACGCTCAGTCAGACCACCGACTCCTTGACGGCAGGTATCCAAGAGAAGGAAGCAAATGCCCTCGGTGAATGTATCCCGAGGCGCAGCCTACCTTGACGGAGCCGAACATCACCCAAGCCATCCCAAAATTCCAAGGTTTCCACAATTACGACCACACCTGCACATGTAAACCTCAAGATTGTCTCCCATATCCTGAAAGTTCGATCGAATACCGGATACGAAGACGCCATCTGAAGTCACGAAGTACACCCTGAATGGCCGTACATCCGGAATGACAATACACCCCGAATGACCAAGTGACTGTCCAAGAATAAGACCGAAGATCAAGTAGTTGAAAATAAGTTCAGTCCGGAAGTCAGTTCGCTGACATTCAAGAAGAGTCAAGACAGTGTGACCTGAAGGAAAAGCAATCAGATGCCTACATGGTACAAGTACCAGACCCGTCCTGACGATCCCAGACCAGTGTATGCAGATCCAAGTTGGACGTGACATTTCAAGTATTAAAAAATTCAACTCGAGTACCGTGTCCGTCCGTCAGCTTTTTAGCGAGCACCTGCCATAAGTACGATTTCGCCATTGGCCTTGAATACGCCGAGCGCAGCCCTGATTGGCTCTTTTGCTGCCGAGCGAAGCGAAGGCGGCCCCGATTAGCCAATATTCGGGTGATGTGGTCAACATAATCGTACTTACTACATTCGTTGGTGTGGTCAACACATCGCACTTTAGTGAGTCCTTTCTAATACAAGTTACCCCGTTTCTAAATAGAAAGCACGGGACGTAAGAAAGAGAAGAGTTTGCGCTATGAGAATGCGACACAGAAGGCAGACTAGGTGCAGCCAACAGATGGACACCTTTTTGAACACTATAGAAAGCGTAAGGCCAATTTTGGTGTGAGGAAACACGATAGTTCAGATGTTATTGCTGTAGAAGCCTATGATTGGGCAAAATAAATTGATTGACATTTCTAAAACGGATAATACCCTTTTTACTGCTTTGTGCGCGACTATTTGATCAAATTCACACAATATCTGTACAATTGTGGCACAATACAAGTATGGCCGAGGCTAGGATTCACACAAAGCAGAGTCGGCCAGGCCAACACCATTGGACATGTTACACAAGGATTAACGTGGTTACCTCGCAAAACGATACATACACGATGCTTAGATAATACTACGGGCTACCGGAGACACGGGGATGTTTAAGACATCATCATGCTTTCCAACACTGGGGATGTCAAGGCCAAGGGGTCGACGAGGAATAGTATAGCATAAGGATAGGGAACATACGACTAAAGTAAGACATGTGCTGAGAGAAGAGAAAAAGCGGTAGCTGATGGAATCAATAAGATAACAAGATATATAGTCACGGGACTAACACGATACACAGTCCAACATCATACACAACACATGATACTGGAAATATAATACTGAGTCGCGTACGCATACGTGGACCAACCTTCAGCTACAAGTAGCAAGCAACAAAATAATGAGATCGAGAAAACAGAGACGAGCACAATATTGATAATGTTATGACATTGGAACAGATGATATAGCAACTCAAAACGAAGGTTAACACTACATGATGCTGGTACAATCGCGCGGTGGAGATAGATGCGAACAGAATACAACACGATACACGATAGAGAGATTCACAGAAGCTAAGGCGGAAAGCGACAGCAATATTGCCAACCCTAAACCAGAATCACATATGATACACGATACCTACTACCAAAATGTAACACGATACTATAGACCATGTTTGTTCCGGGACTGAATACAAAGAAAAAACTATGTGCGACCTAACAATTTAAGCAGTGGAGTGACCGCGCAGAGCGAGTGCAACGATGACGATAGTTGCTGAGGAGTCCAGCACGGTACCGTGAGACGACGTCGTCACGGTGGACGACACTGAACATGGATACTAAGACCAATCCTAGACAGAGGTCAACACTACATAATATAAAGACTAATACATGGGTAGAACAGATAAAGTGATAGTAACTGATTGTCGACACGATACTGAACCACTGGTAGTGGGGCTCCGTAGCGAGGATTACTACTTTCTGTGCTATATACGATAGTTCAGCGAGCGTGTAGCCGTGAGCGGAATTCATCGGTATCATTGATGTCTGCGCGGGCGGCGGGCACTATAGCAATTAGGCCAAAATTATACTGATATGTAGTGGAGCTTGCGCAGCGAGCGGAACGGTCGGATTTAAAGCTGAGACAAAGGGTAGTAGTGTAGCGAGTACTAAGAAAACCCTAGATGGAGGCGATTTGGAGATGTTGGGTGAAAGGTCCAAAGTGATACTAACCGTAGGCCAACATGGCATTTAGGTTAGACATGATACTGAACCTCACATATAGCGAAGCGAGGATTGTTATTATCTGTATGGAATATGATAGCGCAGCGAGCGCGTAGCCGCGAGCGGAACGAATTCTACCCAATCATTGATACAAGTTGCAACTGGGTTGAGTTGGAACTCTGTACGATTGGTGGACAAAAACAATATTAAGACCAGGATAACGGTGATAGTTAAAGCTAAAACAAACGATGGGCAATACATACGATAGTGTACACAGTACCAGCCAACCATTAACAACCGCCGCGTAGCGGCGCCGCTCGGCTAGTAGTGAGGCCAAGTCTACCCGAGCGTGACCTCACGAGGTAAAGGAAGATCGCACAAGAAGTACCAAGACTACCAAGATTGAAGAAGATTGTAGAATGCCAAGGTAGAAGATAATTTTAAACAGAGTTTGATTTGCGTTGTGAATCACAAGTGTCTTTCGAAGCACGGGCGACCAAGGGACGTTGCCTAATTTATCTCGTTGGGGAAGATCTGCCTGGAGGACCGCTCGAATTAGGAGGGCCCCAGAGCGAGGACGACCAAGGCCGCGCTAACCGCGTGAAAACTCTCAACACGTTAAAGTCGACTTAACTTAGAGATCAGTGGGCTTGAACAGTCGTGTTGATCCTGCTATTTTATTTGATAAGTTTCTAGAGGTGCCCGTCGCATTTCATAGTCATTTCCCTGTGATCTTAAGCGTTTTGGTAGTGATCACCCCTAGGATTTGACGGTTGATTGCTGTGCGTTTAGAAAAGAGATGCTATTGATTCCCTCGAGTATTCGAGGGTAGTGCGCGTAGGGCATCCCGACATTTACCTGTATTCGGGTGTGCTAACTGACTGGCTGCATATTGCATACTCAAACTCTGTATTGTTTTAGGTTATCTTTTGGGTAGAAGGTCCTTACTCGTGATCTCTCAACCCACATTCGGGACCCCCAGGACACGTATTACCTGGAAGTTCTTCCATTTTCTGTGTATCTATTTTAGGAATACGAATATCCGGTGAATCCCGGTCCGCCAAATTATTCGATACCTATAGGGATTGCACAAGGTCACACGCCAATCTGGATCGAGTCTAGTACTTGGTCCAGGACCTGTACTACCCGAAAAGTCAGCTTTTCTTGAAGCTTCATTCCCCGCTTTTCGGGCTCGTTATATCTTGTGCGGTAAAAGTGTTCACCAACTTCGCCACAGAACTGGGGATTGGCCCGGTTGTCTGGTGACAGGAAACGGGAGCGTCTATACCGCGGACCCCCATACTTACTTGTGGCCACAGCAGGGTGAGGGCTGGCTGCCTTGGAAGTCGTCTTGCGAACTTCCGCATGCGGAGCGGTCGCTTTCGACGTGACCATTGCTGACTTTGCCCTCCCCTCGCCTTAGACCGGGAAGGCACCGAGGCGTTGTGGAAGCTAGTGTTACAGATCATGCTCTAATTGGTTGACGTGGGAACTGGGCGTGTCTCTTATGAACACAATGGCTTAATGAAACCCGACAGCCACCGCGGGCTTGTCAAACAAATCGACAAAGAAAGTACAGGACCCGCGCCTTCCTTCTGCCTCTGATTGGCTGGATAGTTTCCAGTCGAAGTGGGGGAGGATGTAATCAGGTTACATGAGGGACACCCCAGATCGGGCACCGCCTCCAGAAGTAGGTACATGTCAGAGTATCCACTTAAGGGAGACTTCTTAGTCGGTGATATAAGGTACACCACCGACAAGGCGATTAGGTGCATGAGAAGCAACAAATGAGGCACGACCAGAAAGACAGTAAAGTTCATGAGTAATTCGTATTACAGGCCAAATTACCTAATTAACTACAAAATATATTTATTTTAAACCTTACCCTATTCTTGCTATTCAATACCTAAGGACTTGTGAACTGTCATTCACTATGAGTTGATAAATTCTTGATAGCACGCTTCCTCTCATGTGACCCCGTCACAATTATAGAGTTTACAGTGAGAAGCGTTTTCCCTCATCTCGCACATTCGAAAGGTGTAAAGGTGTAACGGGGTTACATGAGGGGTACCCTAGAAAGGGTACCGCCTCTAGGAGTAGATATACTTCTGTGAGTATTCGTTTTAGATACTCACTCGTGGGTGGTGTGGACCACACTACTGCCACGTAGGTCTGGTGGCTGAGGGCCAACCAATAGCATTTGACCTAACTTTTATATGCATATACAGGACAAACTATAGTTAATTAGTTATTTTGTATTACAGGCCAAATGAACCTAATTAACTATAAATAAATCAGTCTAAAATCTACTCTAAACTGGCTATTAAGCCCCCTCAGACCAGGGACTAGTGGACACTTAGAATTTGTATACTCTTAATAGCACGCTTCCTCAAGCAAGGTGCTCGTGTGACCCCGCCACACTTGGAAGCACTTGTAGTCAATCCACGCCTACGCGGGTAGATTGACTACCTGAATGCTCTGTGGCTCCTACAAGGTAAGTCAAGATGGATAGAGGGGAGTTCCCTCATTTGACCGATGCTCAGTTTAAGTCGGTCCGGAAGATGATGGGCATCTTTGGAGGAGATGCCCTCCGAAGCTTGGCGGCTGCTACGCCGGCCGAGCAGGGCGAACGCATCGAGGTGTTCGACACGTATGAGCGAGGGTTTATCGCTCACGTACAGGGGCTGCAGGGCCCCGTGGCTGAGATGAAGCCAGCCCAACCTAAGCCGTTGAGGCTTAAGGTTAACCCCTATGGGGGGAAGGAGGGAGCGAACCTCCACTTCTGGGTCAGAGAAGTAGAGCTCGCGATGGACGCGGCTCTCATCTCGACCGAGCGACTTCGGGTCGCTTTTGCCCTATCCAACCTGGGAGGTCGGGCAAAGACCTGGGTACACGCGCGAGGCGACAACGCCGGGTTGCTTCACAACCTATGCCCAGCTGTGTCAACAGCTTAGAGCCGCCTTCCTCCCGGCGAACTATGAGTATCGCCAGCGCTCGCGCTTCCTTGTCTGTAAACAAGGGAAGCGTGAGCTGCATGAGTACATCCAGGAGATGCGAGTACTCGCTCCATCTCTTGTGGGGAACCCCCTACCTGAACACATCAAGGTGACAGTGTTCATGAAGGCGGGCCCATCCCGCACACAGTTGTTCCGCGTGCATGCGAACACTATGGAGGAGGCGATCCAGATTGCCCTCCAAGAGGAGTACAGCCACCGACAGGCTCGCACTCCTACGTCGGTGTGGCAAGGCCACAATGCGTCGACAGGCGCAGTGCAAGGAGCTCCATCAGCTGGAGCTAGCACCGGGCCGGTACCCTTGGAACTGGGTACGGCCGTACAGAGCTCCATCCGTTGCTACGGATGTGGGAAGCTCGGGTATATGCAACGTGCCTGCCCTGCGGGAGGGCAAAGGAAGTTCCCTTCCAAACCTAGGGGCTCGAGGGGCCCGTGGCAGAAGCCACGACCCAAGAGCCAGGGGAAGATCTAAGTCCCCATGGTAGGAGTGCGGACTGTGCGCGCCATGAAGGCTTAGCCCCTGAGAGGCTGTCAAGGCGAGGAAGAGCAGCGGCGGACTGCTCGTGGTACACGCGAGTGTATAGGGATATGGAGATCCCTTCAGAATCCTGATTGATTCTGGGGCGTCGACGAACTTTGCACGACGCCAGACGGTCGCACGGAACGGCGACAAGTGCGCCGACGCTTTGCGTGAAAGCGAAGGCAGAGGCCAGGTCTCGGTGGCACAGGCCGAGGGTACGGTGGTCAACGTACCTGAGGTCCGGATGGACCTGGTTGTAAAGTTTGAGGACTTTGACAGCACAGTATCGTTCCTTGTCCTAGGCATGGACAAGTACGACTTGATCCTGGGCGCGGAAAGCCATTGGGGCTAGCCGGCCCACAGTCTCCGACAGAGCTTTGGTCAGTCGTATTCCCACTTCTGTCCGGGACTGGGGCGCCAGATATGGTCGCCAAGGCGGTGATGCGTCCGAAGAAGTACAGGGAGTCGCTGACTCCAATGAAGGTGTTGCAATGAGCCTCGCAAACGGTCATGAGACCAAGGCCCATTGCCAAGCATGTGGGATTGCCACGACGGCAAGTCCCAACGCTGAAAGTCGTCACGCCGTATGGGCTTCAGCTGTGACAGTGCCGGACGGCACTGACCAGGCGGGTAGCATAGGTCCGCAAGCAGCTGAGGCTGCTGGGGAGGACGCTGAGAGCGCCTCCGGTGTGGGTAACATAGTTCCACACGAGGTCGAAGAGACCAAGAAGATGAACGAGAGCGCTACGTGCGTCTCTTGCGTGGGTAACAGAACAGAGTTCCACGCGGGGTCAAGAAGACCAATACGAGGGCGAAGATGTCGTTAAGCACCTCCCGTGTGGATAACCAGTACCACACTCGGAGTCTGAGACTCCACCGGCACGGCCGGTAGAAGAGCAATGCCATGTCTTCGACGGCGTGTCCGGTCGTCAAGTGAAGACAGGTACCGTCCAACTGGAGGCGCTGCCTGATGTGTCAGCAAGCTAAACTTCAAGGAACAGTCCATGAAGGACTTCTTGGTCGAGTTGAAGGCCGAAGCGATTGCGGCGATGGTGATCCTGAAGCCGGAGACATTTCCTGAAATTTGAACTCTTCCTCCGTAATGGACGAAGATGTCCTGGAGGGGTTCACGAAGCAGCGTGCAACGCGCTTGGGTTCTGAGATCCTCAAGAACCCGGAGGATCCAGTGTATCCTCTTGTGAAAGAATACTCGGATGTGGTGTCGAAGCACCCACCATCCCAACTCCCGCCGGATCGGGGAGTACGGCACGAGATTGACCTCGTGCCTGGTACAAAGTATTGTGTCACGAGGCAGTGGTCTCTACCTCGCGAGCAGTGTGAGGTCATAGATGCCTTCTTCGCCGAGAAGGCGAAGTCGGGCATGGCGCGGGAGTCGAAGTCCCCGCACTCGACGCCAACCTTCTGCGTTCGTAAACCGAACGGGAAGTGGCGTCTGGTTCATGCTTACAACAAGCTGAACAATGCGACGGTACCGGCACAGACGCCGATCCCTCGCAAGGATGTGTTGTTGAACGACATGTCGGGTTGTATACTGTAAAGTGCCCTGGATCTAGTAGACGGATACTACCAGATCCTGATGCGGGAGAGTGACATTCCTCTCACCGCAGTGAGTACCCCGAGCGGGATGCTTTGGGAGTGGCTAGCGATGCCACAATGGCTTTCGAATGCCCCCACCACGTTCAATCGCTTTGTCTTAGACCATTGCGCACGTTCACACAGACGTACTGTGACGATATTTTCGTCCATAGTCGTGCCGAAGACGATAAGGCGGTTGTGGAGGTACATTTGAAGCACCTCCGTCGAGTGTTTGAGGTCATGAGAGCTAACAAGCTCTATGCCAACATCGACACGTGCGTTTTTGCAGCTGAGGAGATAAAAGTCCTCGGCTGCTTTGTCAGCAGGGTCGGCGTACGCGCCGATCCAAGGAAGGTCAAGGTCATAGTGGCTTGGCCAACCCCAAGGTTACAAAAGTACCGTTGGAAGTGGTTGGGTTTGGCCAACTATCTTTACAAGTACAGCGCAGGATACGCTGAACTTGCTCGACCCTTGTCGGATTTCTTAAAGAAGGATGCCGACTGGGTTTAGGAGCAACATCACCAGAATTCTTTCAACAACATTAAGGCGAGCTTACAGCATTCGCCAGTCCTGTTTCTGCCGGACGAGAACAAGCCTTTCAGCGTCGTCTGGGACGCTTCAGACTATACAATAGGCTATGCGCTGTTGCAGAAGGACGATGAAGGACGCGAATGCGTCATCTCCTTCCAGTCCAGGCAGCTGAAAGCTGCCGAACGGAACTATCCCGTTCATGACAAGGAGCTACTTGCAATGAAATACGCTCTTGCCAAGTTTAAAGTACATCTCTTGGGCCCAAGGCCCTTTGTGATCTACACGGATCACGCGTCCTTGCAGACTGCCACCACCTCGCCGCATTTATCGCAACGAATGGCGAGGTGGTTGTCATTCTTCGCGGAATACAACTTCCACGCTGAATACAAGCCGGGCAAGCTTAATGTGCTTGCCGATGCATTGTCGCGTCGACCTGACTATGAGCTAGCTCATGTCAGTCAGATCACGACAGATCTGTACCATCGGATACGCTTAGCGTATCAAGTGGACGAGACCTACACACCACTGGTGCGGTTCTTGTCAAATGGCAAGGATGCCAAAGTCGATAGGCTCTCGCCTCGACAGCGGGCACAGCTCCATCTCTATGAGCTGGCCGATGGGCTACTCCACTATAGAGTAGACCATGGGGATCCTCCTCGGGTTGTCGTTTCGAACGACGAGGATCTGAGGTATGACATACTTCTGGAGGCACATGATGCGCCGATGAGTGGCCACCTTGGCCGAGAGAAGACCTACCAAGCGGCCTCTCAGACATTTTGGTGGTCCCGCATGTACAAGTGGGTGGCACACTATGTCAAGACATGTGAAACATGTCAGAGGGTGAAGCCTTCGGGCCACGCCTCGGCTCCACTACAGAGCCTTCTTGTGCCAGCGGATTGCTGGAAGTCGATGAGTCTCGACATCGTCTTCAGCCTGCCGGTCGATGACAAGGGCAACACCGCATTTTGGTGTTTGAGCAAGATGGTGCATCTTGCTCCAGTACGTGACAAGGTCACCGGGAAACAAGCTGCACAGCTGTTCCTAGATAGCGTGTTCCGCTACCATGGTCTGCCAGAGACCATAGTCTCGGATAGAGACCCGCGCTTCACAGGGGCGTTCTGAGACACCCTGTTCCAGCTATTGGGAACTAAGTTGACGATGGCAACTGCGGACCATCCGCAGACGGATGGTTAGACGAAGCGCGTCAATCACGTGCTCGAAGATACTCTTCGCAGTATCTGTGCGGAAGCACCTCGGTCCTGGTCGGACCAGCTTCCTATGGTTGGGTTTGCATCAACAATGCGGTACGACGGGGTTTACCCAATTCTACTCGAATCATCTACGGCACCCCCTGGTACTGCTAACCTTGCGGGGAGACATCGATGCCTCCATCGTAAGCGGGGGAGAGGCTCGGAAAGCCTTTTCCTCCCAGGTCTCTGAAATTGAGCCAGTGTCTTTAAAAAGACAGTTGGCGTCGTTTTTGGACGACAGGCTGACGTTAATCATCCGGGTTAGAGACGCTATGGCGTCGGCCAGGACAGACAGACGGAGTACTCAGACAAAAGAAGTCGGGGAAACTGAAGTGTTTTTAAGGAAGGTGAATTAGTCCTATTAGACACTAAAAAACTTACCACTATAGGTGGTTAGTTCTGTAGAGAGCAACAAGTTGAATCATCGCTTCATTGGACCCTTCGCGGTCCTGGCCAGACATGACGCAGCATACACCATTGACCTCCCAACGTCAATGGCGACGCACCCGACGTTCGATGTGGGGCCGTCTCAAGCAGTATCACGGTCCGCTGGGCCCTTCTCCTCGGACGGAGGAAGGCCAAGGTGAGATCTCACCTCCTCAAATCGAGGTCGAGCCCTCTGGACAACCGAAGCTGCCGGTGTCGGAGCCTGTGAATGAAGCACAGGCTGGTACCCCCGCGAATCATACAAAAGGTTATGGCGGTACGGAATGGGAAGAGCTCGTGTAAGAGCCATACCCGTAAGCCGAGTGGTACGAATACCCCCGTGGCTCATAAGAGGTCATCCGACCATGCACCTCACGACTTAGGGCGCCTAAGCCTCGACGGAGTTCCTTCAAGGCAGAAGCCGGAACTCGGCGGTCAACACGCCCATGGAGCTCTCGGGTCTCACGACCAAGAGCGTCCAAATCTTGACGAAGGACCTCTATGGCCCCCGGCTTGCCAGCCTGAGAGGCAGCCTGACCACCAGGTCCATGCCCCAGAGCAATCTCGATCGCGTACACGCGATGCCGAAGCTGACAGACCTCGCCGCTCAACAGGGACTCCACGGAGTCCCGACCCGAAGTTGAGGGTCCAGAAGGATGAGGCTGAGAAGGAGCCTCGTACTCAAACGCGTGTGAGGGCTCCACCCGCCCTCCTTGATTGGAACGGAGAACTCCACTTCCATGTGGAGCGAATCGTCCGAGAGCGACGGCGATCTGGGAAGCGCCAGCCGCTTGTGAAGTCGCGAGGTTATCTCTCGTCACAGAACTCGTGGGAGCAGGAAGACCGGCTCCGGGTTGACTGTTGAGACCTGGGATTAGAGACAACAGCTGGGACGTAAGTAGTCCGTGGGTTGATTTAGGATATATACTGATATTATGAATTAAACTACTTTTTCTTAGCCGCCTTATCGTGTACGGTTCCCGGATTGACGGAACCGTACCCGCGCTGACCATGAGCACTGGACTTAGACTGCTGTCTAAGTCCCTCCTGACGGAGTGGAGTTGCCGCTTAGCGATTAAGCGGGCAAACTCGATGCGAAGATCGCGTTGGTCCAAGACATAGGACAGCAAGCGATCTTCTCGGAGTTCTTTCAACTCCCGAACCGAGAAGTTCTTTAGAGAAACCCATCTCCAGAACAGGTCTTCTGCCTGAGATTGGGTAGTGGTGTTCTCGGGCTGTACCCAAGGGTAGCCTCACACGGGGAAGAGCATACCACGGTCTTCCGGTTTCATCCGAAGGATTGTGAATTCCTTCAAGGGAATTCGGTGTGGTGCAAGCAGCACACACCTAGTGGCCTCAATGTCATTGACAAAGAGCGGTTCATCTTGAACCATGGCACGCCCATAGGCGCCACGTGAAGTGCACCCATGGTTGAGACTACGAGGGGCCTAGAGGTGCTTCAAGAACATTGGAGACCCAGACCCCGCATCCGGTGGGTAGTATCCGCGAGGATACACCGGTGTGGGAGGCACAGGAGTGCCTTGCAGTTGAGCAGCTTGATAGCGCTCCTGCTGCTCATCGAGATCATTGGATATCTCTCGGGGCTCGGAGATAGCCCCCACCTCTTCCTCCTCGTCTGAGGAGTCGAACAAGGATCGGAATCCCTTAGCGATTGGAGGCTTCGGAGTAGAAAAGCCAACGGCTGCGCGCTTCTTAGCAGCAGTAGCACCCTCGGCAGCCCGCTTTGAGAAGCTGCTGTCGCAGCTTGGGCTCGAGCCTCAACTTCGTCTAAGGTAAGGTTCTGGGCAAGCGAGCTCGTCGAAGCAGCCTGTGCCTTGGATGATACGGAATCATCAACAGGAGCGTCTTGCGAAGGAGCATCCAGTGCAGGAGTAGGATCCGTCGTGGATCCTGTGGTGTCCTCTTCGGACTCCGATCCCGTGATCATTGGAATATCGAAGACCGGAGACTCCGCCCCAGGACTATGGTCCAGATAGGGGAATCGAGGGTTCGGTCTGTCATCGGGCGACAAGGAGCTTGAGCGACTGCGTCGCGGGTTCCCTTTTTGGGCCGCAGCAGCAGTGGTAAAATTGCTGGGCTGCCTTTGAAGCCGTCTTGCGAACTTCCGCATGCTGACTGGCCTTGTCTTTCGACTTGGCCTTTGCCGTCTTCGAGGAGCCGAAGAGCCGTGGGTGCTTGCCTTCCTGGGCATCTTCAGAGAGGTTGGCGTGGAAACCTCGGTGTCTTGCTAGCACAAAAGACTTAATGAAGCAGCAAAGCCACAACGGTGGCTCGTTGAAGGATATCGACAAGAGAAGGGAAGAGAGCGGTGCTCTCTTCCTTTCTCCTCATTGGTTGAGGTGGTCCCAATCTAAGCGGGGGAGGACGTAACCAGGTTACATGAGGGGTACCCCTGATAGTGTACCGTCTCTAGAAGTAGATATACTTCTGTGAGTATTCGTTTTGGTGATACTCAGTCACGGTTGGTGTGGGCCACACCACTGCCACGTAGGTCGGGTGGCTGAGGGCCAACCAATAGCATTTGACCTACCTTTTATATGCATATACAGGACAAACTATAGTTAATTAGTTATTTTGTATTACAGGCCAAATGAACCTAATTAACTATAAATAAATCAGTCTAAAATCTACCCTAAACTGACTATTAAGTCCCCTCAGACCAGGGACTAGTGGACTGCCGTTCACTTAGACTTTGTATACTCTTGATAGCATGCTTCATCAAGCAAGGTGCTCGTGTGACCCCATCACACGTGGCCTCCTGGCCTCACGTCTTACATTGTTCTATCGCCTCGCTCCTTCACATACTTATCCACTCGCTCTCAGTCTGAGTCGCTCCTCCTGACGATCTTCCACAGTTGCCTAATTTCAACCGCTACCTCCGGACCCGTGACGGTAGCCTACTGGCTCTCTTTCGTCACCGTACTCCACCCACGTTGCTACTCTGTCACCGATCTCGCTACTCCGTCCCCGCTGTCAAGTCAATCACCTCTACCTGCTGGTCTAGTTTGTGTCTGTTGTCCAAGGGCGCTCTACTATAATATCCTCATTAAAATCCTAATTTTGTTTTGATCATCGCTACCAATGGCGATTGGCTTGCTAGCCTCGTGACTGAAACTGATTCCCTCGGTTGTTGGTCGGGTAGCTTAGTAAAACTGTTGAGGCATTGGCTCTAAAACACTCTCAACTCTACTGTTTCAGGTAACATTTGTTCTCTCTTGGCGACTGCCCTCAACTATCTTATTCCTGCTTCTTGAAAGTCATAGCAGCTTTGTTCCACTGATATTATTTTTTCCTCGAAAATTTCTCTATTCCCATAACTTGTGCAGCAAACTATTATGAACTCAGACTAATTTTGAATTGTTGTCGTGATTGTAGATTAATATTATGAACTCAGACTAATTTTGAATTGCTGTAGTGATTGTAGATGTAACAGACGTCATCCTGCTAGGGCCTAGATCTACGGCTACACAATGTTACATCTATTATAGCTATATAGTTTTCTGTGTAACGAACTTTACTAATCCTCTAAGCTTGATAGTGATATTTTCGTATGTTGCAGCATTTTTCATCCAAATCCACTAACTACTCATGATTGATGCTTATGCACACAGTTACTAGGTCACTAGGGAAGGTTTATCGTGCACCTTTGTAGAACATTTTTGGTGTGAAAGAGTCGCTCTATTTTCGTTTATCTTCAACTATAGAATCCGGGTATCGCGGGGTTAATCGTAGAACATTGTAGTTCTACTACTAGTATCGTAGAACATCGTAGCTGGGCTCCGCTACAAAATCGCGCCACTGAGAACGATCCTGTCCTTAATCTTTCCCGATCGTCGCACGCATCTTTTCAAGCCACTTCGCGTGCGCACTTGTCTCCTTCACCATTTCCTTTATCTTTTTAGCGTGAGCCGCCTTGGCGGGATTAAGCTTCGACAGAACGCTTTTAATATCGCCCCCCAGAGTTCTCTCTTCGTACGTTTATCGTCGTCCGAATCTTCAACACGACGCAGCAGCCGGTCGCCATCCGTGATTGATTCAACGATACGAGGCGAAGCTGCATGCTCGACCACTACCTTGGAGCCCTTAGTCGCAGGAAGAGCAGCGCTGCTAGCGCAAAGCGTGACCGCAATCACAACCGCGATAGTGTGAATGAGGCGCATATTAGGTTCGGACTTCTGAAAATTCGACGAGAAACCTTATGCCTTAGGACCGGCAGAGCTAATTGCAAAATGAGGTCTTCTGCGTGAATGGCATCGTTATACTTGTACGGTACAAGTATAACGATGCCATTCACGCAGAAGACCGCAATTTGTACGCAAACTACTTCCATTACTGGTACACGTACATATGTATTATATGCTGTATAATATAAGCAGCTATGCTACAAATTTTCACAGCAAAGCACACTTTTATCTTCCTGTTTTTATCCAGAGTAAACTTGTTTTGTTCGGCTTAACAGGTTACATGTATTGTTCTTGAACAACTTTTCAGTTGCACTCAAGATCTGAAGTACGTCTTTGCAATGAAAGTCGTAATCCAGATCTTGATATGCAACTGTGTGTATTGACTCATAAACTACTTCCAGATAAGCGGACATTGAAGGCTTAATCATTGATGAATAACACCACTGTTTGTGTCTTTGTTCCTGTTCGGTTGTCAATTTTCTTAGATCAGGCATCATTGTTCCCCTGCCGCAAATTCATGCTTTTCCAGTTACTGACAATAGGCCAGTCCGATCGGATTGCGGCAGTCCAGCATATTTGCGGAAAATATCGATTTATCTGTTGTCATTCATCGCAAGATCTGTTGTCGTTCATCACAAGATCTGTTGCCGTTCATCGCAAGAACTGTTGTCGTTCATTGTAATTGTACTGTATTCAATCTCGAGCAGATACGATTGACTCGAATGCATTCGTAAGAATTAATTACTAAAATGTAGGTTTACGAGATATAGGAGTTTGATAATAAGTGTTGGTCTACTACTAACTGTAGTCCCTACAGCTCCATACCGTAATCTTGGTGTTAAGTGTCACCCCCCACCTTCAGGCAAATCACTAGAACAGGATAAGTTCAACATTCATATTCATGTGGTAAAATCAATTGTATAGACAGTTCATTTAGTCGCAATTATATTATCTACCTAAACTTCAGCTTGAATAATGAACCGCTCAACAATGTCGTCGTCCCAGCAAACCTGGCCGACATCAGTATCAAGCCATGAAAGTGTATGCAGTTCTTTTACCAGACCATCTTCCACCTCGTTCGGCTCCACAGGTTTGCTCGGGGTCTTGTAACGTCCATCAAACATAAGGTCAATGTGTTGAAACCCTCTTTGAACTGTCGTTCAGCTAAGACCACAAAACCTGTGTGCACTCGTCTTTCAATTATTCAGTCCAAAACGCCCGCATGCGATCTTTTAGAGGCTGATTCTGAGAGATGTCAGCAGGCTGACAACAATGCGTATACCCAGGTGCGCCCTCCCCCTTGTCGTCCTCTCATGATTTACTGTTGTGCAGGTCAGTTTATTGTAGTATGGTTCGTGCTTGCTGACCAGTGAACCGATGAGTGGTTAGTGACCACTGGTCTGTCTTTGCTTGGGGTGACACTTAACATATAACTGCAAATCTTAATCTGATACGGCAAATACTTCGCTATGATTGGTCAGTCAAGGGGGGTGACACTTAACAACGCCGGACACTTAACACCTAGACTACGGTATACACCTTTGCACGGCGTTATTCACAAACTCGACTCAAAATTTCCTGTACGATCTAATACCGATCGAGATATAGGTTTTCATAGGAGATGTTGGTTGGTGCTTGCGCGGACACGGCTGGAGCATACGTGGACACCGTGCCGTAAAGATTGGTGTTGTCAGTAAGGGCAAATACATTCATGTCATTGCTGTGATTTCAAGCTCAGACCTGGCCTATCAAAAGTCACAGTTCGGCTCTTTCACAGCTGACCTTGTGAGTGAGACAATCTCTTGATCGCACTCACAAAGGTTGTTATGGAGAGGTGAGTCGGGATGTGGTTATTAAGTTCTCTGTTGGACCTTTCGAGCGTATTATTTGTGCGGGCTATCAGTTCATTGCTGAAATCATGGACATTCTTGACTTGTATGTCTTAATGTTCCAACCAATTCCGCGCAAAATACCCCCCAAAACCCCTCCATTTCGCTTTAGAGTAGAGAATTCCAGCGGTCATACAACGCATGCGAATTTCTCGCTTAACCCATCTTGTTCCAAGCTCAACTTGAGCTGGCTCAATGACTGTGAATACGTCCAGAACGCCTCGCGTCATAGCAATCGCTCTCTCTTCTTCGGGAATTCTAAAGCGCTCCATACCTCGACCGACAGCTTGTTTCATGTGAAACAAACAACCAACTACGATCGCGTTAGGAAACTGAGTCTCTACAGCGTTTTGTAGCGCCCCTTCGAAATCACCAATAACTTCGGCAGGCCGAATTTGCTTATCGGTTCTGTGGCGAAGTAGTTCTGCGAAATCGTAAGATCGCAGGAGTCTTCATGCACACGGCGCCTGAACTGCCGACTAACGGAGGGGGTACTCCGATCTTCCGTGAAGTTCTCGATCTCACTTTGTGTACCCGTCGGTGGGACTAGATCGCTCCTCGGGTGATCTCGGAAGACGGGCTTGTTGTTGATCTTGCTGTCTGACAGGACAGCTGGAGAGGTGGCAGCAGCGGGGATACTTCTACTCGCTGCGACGGGTCACTGGCGAAGCTTTGATCTTGGGTGTCCTAGATCGATCTTGATCCCAGACAGTGTCGATCTTGGCCTGGGGGGTCTTGTGGTCGGGGTGTGACCTTTATACAATGAATCCAATACGTGTTTGCCGATTTCTATAGCGGGGTCTTGATTTGAGGGTTGACGAACGTCCAGCCAAGCAATCTGGGCGCAGGGACTCCACTCTGTGTCGATCTTGATCTTGCGCAACGTCGGGGGGGGCAATCTTGTATATTCCTGCCCGGAATAGCGTAGATAAAGAAGACTTGTGTAGTAGAAGGTAAAAACAACTCTGAATTAATGGGTTAATGTCCTATGCTTCCCATCTGTGGCTATTCATACTGCACTGACTTCCTAATACCCATAATAAAGCTAAGATCGATATTACTTGTTGAGATCGATACCTCGTGGGTACAATCGTCTTGGACGGGGATGATGGCACACACATTCACTTGGTCAGTATAGTGAGTGTCACTATATCGAGGATCACCCTCGATCTTGATTGACGGGACAAGATCGAAGTCGGAAAACTTCTTGTCCGCTTCACCACAGTTTCTTGAGCTATAAAATGAATCATTTTCCAATAAGCACTTTCGCCCCGGGAGGTGCTGAGTACGTAGTACACGGGTACAAACACACCCGACGTGCGGTCATGAACCATAAAAATGACGCATTGCTTGTAGCCGCATGGCGCACAGCGGAAGGTGCCATCTACAAATAGTGTAGTTCCGTTGTAGCGAAGTAAATTGGTAAGTGCTGGGAGTGCCCAGCCCATCAGACGCGTGGTCTTGTTCATATTGTCGTGGTTGATTGAGACATAGTGGAACTCAAAAAGGCACAACGTCATTCTAAACTAGGGACAGAGGGGGGATCTCCTCTGCGCCGTGTACGTCTCTGCTGAAGTGCTGGTTTCTAGCCCGATGAATGCGCCTGATGACTTGGTGTTCAGAGAGTCCACGTACGACTAAATCGTTGTCTTGTCCGTAGAATTCCCCATAAACTGCCTCTCAAATTTGCCGTGCAGGTGTGGCAATTTGTTCGATAGCAAGGAAATCCACTCGAGTCTTCATGGGTTCCTTGGCGTCTGTTATACCACTAGCAATGCCGGCAGCAGGACACGTATGGGGTCGCACGCTGGACTACCCCATCGTTGCGATGGAGTACCACGACAGTCCTTGTGAAACTTTGAGCAGCGATAGACAATCTTTCGAGATGAACTCCAAGCTTTTGTGTGTTTGTATCCTCGATAGTAGTATGTTGTTTTTTTCAAGTCTCCCGGCGTGTTCAGGTGAAACGATGGACATCAGCCCTAAACGCAACACAATGACGTGATACGCCACTTAGTCTAACTTTAAGGTGACATTCATGTCAAATATGAATGCCATCGGGTCACAAGCTGCGTTAAGCAGAAGTCAGTCTAAACAAAAATGGCTTTTCGTCGGAATCTTGTCCAGGATCACGCTTTCCACGAGCATTGCGATCTCATCCAAACAAAAAGAGCTGTGTGTCGAGAACACCAGGACCGTTCCCTAATTCCTCGATCTGGTCTAAGATCTCATCGTAGTAGTCGTTGCGGGGAAGGTTACGCTTAGTGGCACTGCTAAAACAATCACTGTACCTGACGCCAGGATGGCATTTCAGCCTCCGGCAGACCGTAACGCCGGGCCATACTCATGCGAATTCGAAGAAGTCTCAATCCTTACATTGCCAATTTCCGTCCATGGTCGTTTAGACGGGGTGGTCAGCTTAACCTTGCGTGGCTCCCTTACTAGAGTTTGGTGGGAGTCAGTTTCCATGATTATCGTTCCGTTTAGCTCTTGGCAAGTAGACGCTTTTCCCTTCCAGGGGCATGCGCCATACCGATTTGTCGCTTTGCGTGGCTCTAAGGAGTATTCCAGCAACTGGTAGTGTATATTTTGCAGCCTGTTAACGCACGCAAGTTGCATGCCAGCATATGAGGCTTCACGAAGATATAGTTTTATGTCTTTCTTGAATGGCTGCTAGCCTTCGCGAGGCATGTCGCGGCAGATGGCAGTCCAGGTGTAAGTTCGGACCATTGTGAGTAGGTTGAAAGCTTGGAGGTTGGTGAGAGCGCAGTGTTACGGGTATGGAGTGAGTGTCAAATCATCCGTTTGTTCGTTAGTCATGGGTAGAAAAACGCTGTGTTATCCAACATGATTGGTTCGTATTTCTACGCTGCGAATTCGGCTGCATATTTGTGTGTTCATACCTGTAAAGGTGTGCCACTCGAATGGTTAGTGTGGTACCACATTAATTTTGGGTGTATGGTGCGTCCATGTGACCGGCCAATCTGCTTGTGGTTAACCTGTTTTCTGCGTGTATCTCCGGTTCTGTCTTCGACCCCAACTATAAGTTACAGTGGAACGGAGTTACATGAAGGGTACCCCAAAATGGGTACCGCATCCTCAGTACTACACTTCGGAGTATCCACTTAAGGGAGTCTTCTTAGTCGATGGTGTTAGTTACACCATCGACAATGCGATTAGGTGCCTGGAAAGCAACAAATGAGGCACGATCAGAAAGACAGTAAATTCCACGAGTAATTTGTATTACAGGCCAAATTACCTAGCTAACTGCAAAATATATTCAGTCTAAACCTTACCCTATACTTGCTATTTTTAATCCCCTAAGATTCGGGACTTGGGAACGGTCATTCACTAAGGGTTTGTATACTCCTGACAACGCGTTTCTCGTGAGCAAGGTACTTGTGTGGCCTCGTCACACTCGGTAGTACTGGTAGTCAATCCTCGCCTACACGGGCAGATTGGACTGTCCGAATCCTATGTATGCTCAACGGGTGAGCCAAGGTGGGTCTAGGAGAGTTCCCTCATTTGACCGACACTCAGTTTGAGTTGGCCCGGAAAATGGCGGGCGGTTTTAGAAGTGATATCATCCAACGCTTGGCAGCTGCTACGCCAGCAGAGCAGGTCAAACACATCGAAGCGTTCGACACATATGAGCGAAGACTCATCGCTCATGTGCAGGGACTGCAGGTCCCTGTGGCCGAATTGCAGCCAGTACAACCGAAGCCGCTGAAGCTTAAGGTTCATTCATCCTTACGAAAGGAAGGAGGGAAAGAATCATCATTTCTGGATCAGAGAAGTAGAGCTCGCGATGAACGCGGCTCTCATCTCGACCAAGCAACTTCGTGTCGCTTTCACTCCCTCCAGCCTTGATGGTCGTGCGAAGACCTGGGCGTGCACGAGCGATGCGATGTCGCCGGGTTGCTCACAATAACCTGAGCTCAGCTGTGCAAACAGCTTTGAGCCGCCTTCTTTCCGGTGAACTTTGAGTATCACCAACGTTCACGCTTCCTTGCCTGTAAACAAGGTAAACACGAATTGCGTGAGGACATCCAAGATGTGCGGGTACTTGCCACAACCCTGGTAGGGATCCGCATACCAGAACACATCAAAGTGATAGTGTTCATGGATGGTCAAAAGGTAGGGCCATTCCGCACGCAACCGTTCTGCGTACAAGCGAACACGAAGGAGAAAGCGATTCAGATCCTTCTCTAAGAGGAGTACAGCCACAGACAGGCTCGTACTCCCACATCGGTGTGGCAATGCCACAGTGCGTCATTTAAGGAACGCTAGGATACGATGTCAGCACGGGGCCGGTACCCATGGAACTGGGTACGGGCGTGGGAAGATAGAGTACATGCAACGTACCTGCCCTGTGGGAGGGCAAAGGAAGTTCCTTATCAAACCTAAGGGCTCAAAATTGCCAGTGGCAAAAGCCACGAACCAAGGGTCAGGGGAACAGGTGTTACCAGTAGCCTACCGTGGGAGATCCAAATCATCACGGTAGTAGTGCGGGCGACGCACACCATGGAGGTTTAGCCCCGAGAGCCTGGGTGCTCTCGAAACGAGGAAGAGTAGCGGTGAACCGCTTGTGTTACACGCAAGTGTGTGGGGATGCGGAGATCCCTTTTAATTCAAACTATGGCAGTGTCGGGTGACAGGGTAACAAAGATCCGCAAGCAGCAAAGACAGCTGAAGAGAGCGCTGAAGGCGTCTCTAGCGTGGATAAAAACGTTCCACGCGGAGTCAAGAAGACTATCCGAGAGCGTAGGCGTTGTTGAGCACTCCCATGTGGATAACCAACGATCACACTCGGAGTCTGAGACCTCACCGTCACAACCGGTCGAAGATCAGAATCGCATCTTCGACGGTTTGACCAGACATAAAGTGAAGGCAGGTGTCATCCATCTGGAGGCATTACCTGAGATGTCAGTATTGCTGAACCTAGAGGGTTGCCATGAAGGGCTTCCTGATCGAGTTGAAGGCCGGAGAGATTGCGGAGATGGTGCTCCTGAAGCCGGATGCCTCTCCTGAAGATTTGAACCCTTCCTCCGTAATGGACGATAATGTCCTGGAGGGGTTCACGAAGCAGCGTGCAACGCGCTTGGGTTCTGAGATCCTCAAGAACCCGGAGGATCCAGTGTATCCTCTTGTGAAAGAATACTCGGATGTGGAGTCGAAACACCCACCATCCCAACTCCCGCCGGATCGGGGAGTACGGCACGAGATCGATCTCGTGCCTGGCACAAGTACTGAGTCATGAGACAGTGGCCTCTACCCCGCGAACAGTGCGAGGTAATTGATGTTTCCTTTGCCAAAAAGGCGAAGCCGGGCATGGGTCAGAAATCGAAACCCCCGCACTCGACGCCAACCTTCTGCGCTCGTAAACCGAACGGTAACTGGCATCTAGTTCATGCTTACAACAAGCTGAACAATGCGACGGTACCGGCACAGACGCCGATTTCTCGCAAGGGCGTGTTTGTTCAGCAACATGTCGGGCTGTACGCTATATAACGCACTGGATCTGGTACGAGTTTTACCAGATCCTGATGCGGGAGAGTGACATTCCTCTCACTGCAGTGAGCACCCCGAGTGGTATGCTTGGAGAGTAGCTAGTGATACCACAATGGCTTTCGAATGCCCCCACGACGTTCAATCGCTTCGTCTTAGACCATTGCGCACGTTTACACAGACGTACTGTGACGATATTTTCGTCCATAGTCGTGCCGAAGATGATAAGGCGGTTATGGAGGTGCACATGAAACACCTCCGTCGAGTGTTTGGGGTGAGAGCCTACAACCTCCATGCCAACATCGACAAGCGCGTCTTTGCGGCTGATGAGATAAAGGCTCTCTACTGCTTTGTGTGGCGAAGTAGGGGAACACTTTTATTGCCCAAAGTATAGCGAGCCCGAAAATAGGAGGATGGTGCTTCAAGAATAACCCAGTTGTCGGGTATTACAGGCCCTGGATCAAGTCCTAGACTCGATCAGATTGGCGTCTGACCTTGTGCAATTCCTATAGGTGTCGATGCCGTCGACGGACCGGGATTCACCGGATCTTCGTATTCCTAAGATAGATACACAGAAAATGTAAGAACTTCCACGTTGTACGTGTCCTTAGAGTCCTGGATGTGGGTTGAGAGATCACGAGTAAAGCCCTTCAACCAAAAAGATATCTTAAAACAATACAGAGTTGAATATACAATATACAGCCTGTCAGTTAGTTAGCACGCCCGAATACAGGTAAATGTCGGGATGAACTACGGGCACCACCCTCGAAATACTCGAGGGAATCAATACCAATATCTTTCCTAAACATACATCAATCAACCGTCCAATCCTAGGGGTGATCACTACCAAATCTACTAAGATCGCAGGGAAAATAATATGAAATGCAACGGGTACTCGGGGTTTCCTCTAGCAACTTAGCAAATTAAATACCTGGATCAACACGAGTGTTCAAGCGCACTGGTCCCCAAGTAGAATGGATATGAACGTGTTGAGAGCTTTCACGCGATTAGCATGGCCTTGGTCGTCCTCACTCTGGGGCCTTCCTAATTTGAGTGGTCCTCCAGGTAGTTCTTCCTCGACGAGATGAATTGGGAAATATTGCAACGTCCCTTGGTCGCCCGTGCTTCGAAAGACGCTTGTGATTCACAACGCAAATCAAACTCTGTTAAAAAATTTCTTTTATCTTGGTATTCTAAATCTTCTTCAATCTTGGTATTCTTGGTACTTCTTGTGTGGCCTTCCTTTACTTTTGCGAAGTCATACTAAGGTTGACTTGGTCTCAGTATATTTGAAACATCTGGATCTGCATACACTCATCACTGATGTCTTGGCTCGTCTGGGAGGAATAGCACGTGCCTGATATTTGGACATCGTAGACTTCCGAATGCGTATCTTTCAGGTCGCATTTTCCAGGCTCTGCTTGAATGTCGGTAGAATGACTTCTGGACTGGACTGGACTGAAATAAACTTCGACTTCTTGATCTTCGGTCTTTTCTTTGACAGTCAGTTGGTCATGCGGGATGTATGGTCATGCAGGATATACGTCCAGTCAGGGTGTACTTCTTAACTTCGGGTGGCATCTTTGAATCAGATATTTTTGGTCGAGTTTTCAGGATACGGAAGAAAGTCTTCGTGTTTACATGTGTAGGTGTAGTCGTAACTGTGGAAATCTTGGTATTCTTCGGTGGCTCGGGTGGTGCTAAGCTCCGTCAAGGTAGGCTGCTCCTCGGGATACGTTCGCCGAGGGTACTTGCTTCCTTCTCTTGGATACCTGCCATCAAAGAGTCGGTGGTCGGACTGAGTATCGATACTGCATCTATCTTTTCAGGGCAGACGCTTCCAACCTATGAGCATCTCCGTACATACGCGTTCCCAATATCCAAAGCTTCAATTCGCCCAGGTGTCCCATGCGATACCCATTCTAAAAAACATCACGTCTTGTCCAAAACAGTCTGCTTGGGATGTCCCTGCTGGGAAGCTGCGGATAAGTCGAATGTATATATCACAACCGCCCATAGGATACACGGTCTTTCACTGAGGAAATTACCATCAACGTGACAGCACATGAACCTACCAAACGAAAGGCAGCCATCCCGGGCGACTAAACATTCCGAATTACAAACCGTTAGGCGAATACCCCAATTCTGGTCTTTTCTGCGCCCCGTCACTATGCGACGGTCGTACCCAATTCAGAGTGGCAACTAATACTCCATTCAAAACGAAATCTTCCAGCGATCCAGTAGCTAGAGGCGAGACGCCAAGCAAATTTCGGCGACAGGGCACAAACTAGCGGTACGCATCCCCCCAGCGTCTGAGCCACTTCCTAACGCCCAGTCTGAAAAGGCAGGCGTCCAGGATGTAGTCAGTGCTGAGGGCGGCCACGCTGCAACTTCCAGCTCCGGCTTGGAGTTCTCGGGTGACAATTGCGGTGAGACGGCTCAAGAAACAACTCGGGCGACGGCGGTCACGAAACACGAAAAATCAAATGCGCCTAAGCGTCGAAGCTCAAGTGCTGCGAGATCCGCTGATAAAACGAAGCAGGAGCGTCCTGGAGTTATAAAGAAACGTAATTTGAGCAAGGAACGCTCGGTACAAGCAAGACCACTGCTTCCGACGGCAGCTCTCCTCTAGATGTGACTCCGGTGCCCTTTTGGAAGAAGACATTCAGCTGCTCTCTAAGATACGGAGTTCGAAGTTCGACATCCGTCGCGAAATACGGATCCTCTGGCTGACACGATGTAGCGCAATTCGAATGGGTTCCCCTTGTCGCTGAAAAGCGTCTCTACCAAGCGGGAGATGGGTTTTCTATTGCGACACTATGGCGCCCAGGATCTGGCCCGCAATGCCTTTAGGATTATGACGCTCATGAAACGTCTCTTGGACAAATATCGCACTTTGGAGCCCACTGTCAAAATCTCAGGTTCTGAGGCGACTCAGTATGGCCTGAAGACTTTTGGTGAAGTTTGTCAGGTCCGAGTTGATTACTGGTTACTCCGGGAGTACTGGCATCAGGAGGCCGAGGCTGCCAAGAAGCTTATCGTATCTGAGTTGGATAAACATGCTCATGACTACAGGCATGAAGCTCAGGAGCACGAACGTCAGAAATGTGCTCTTCAAACTCGGATTGACCGTCTGGGGAGTGACAATGATGAATTGCAGAAAGCTATTTATGGCCTACGAGATCGCCTGAAGACGTCAACTCTGGACACATCCAAGATCATGAATTTCCTCCATCGTCACGACATTCGGGTAGATGGCAACTGGCCTTGCCTGGAAGCACTTTTGGAGAAGTTTCGCGATCATCGACAGCCTCCTCCTGAAGCTTGGAAAACCCAATTTTTTGTTAACTCTGGATGATCCCACATTGCGAACGTAGCCGTACGTGTTCGTGGATGAAAATGGTGACACTGAGGAAAAACAAAATTTTGGAAATTCGACCTCGAATGGGTTCTAGAGATGACCAGGTTGATTTTGCCAAGGTTCCCCAAGTCCCCTCTCACGTTCCCTTTCTAAGGACGCTCATCTGTCATCAAAGCGTTCTATCAAGGAAGGAGTTGTGTATACCAACAATATACGGGTCGGATCCTGTGTTATATCGAACGTATCTGAGAATCATCGTTTTGGAAAGACCTACTTTCCGAAGCATGTTCACTGTAGCAAGCTCTGTAACAGGTAACTGTAGCTGAATGTTAGGTAAACGCTTGTAAAAATCCCATTCAGGCCGATGGTTTTGTTATGTTTCATAAATGGAGATCTTTAAGAAGTACGAGACTCTATCTTGCTACAGCAGGACATTGAACTTAAATAATGGTAAGACTTATCTATGCATTTGGTTCACGTAGAGATAACGTACTCTGGTTTTGCATCCAATTGTGTATACCGTTGGTGATGCCTCTTTCCAGAATCTCTGCTTCTTTGCCTTCCTGAATGCGTACACGCGTAGGATAAGGAAATGCGTTGTCGAGGAACAGCCCCGACTCCGGAGCTGTTCCTCGTTGGTGTGTGTAATGGTCTGAACGCGGGTGTTCCGTGTCGTCCGGGTCGTAGAGGTCCTCTTCACAAGTGTCTACATAATAATACGTGGTTAGCGTTTTCATCGCCTTCGTATACAGTAAATCCCTTATTTGCTATGTCTCCTTGCAGTACTGTTTCAGATCGTTAGAGAATTTGTCCCAACGATCGTAAGTTTTGTTGAAAAGACTTGGCACGCAACTGAAATCCGTTGAGGATGCATCATGCTCCGAGTCTTCTTCAGAGTGTGATGACTTACGTGATGGCGAATCCCTTCACTCAAAGGGTCGAATTTGGGAAGGGATTCTTTACAGGAAGCCTGAGACAGCTTTCGAGGGGAATATCTAAATCAACCATAGCTCTGGTTCATTTCTCAATTAACTTTTAAATCGTTTGGAGGCGCATTTTTGGTGGCTAGCATTCTACAGTAAGAAGTGGAAAAAGACTACGAAAACTCCGGTTCTCCCTTTTGTGGTAATAGTTATTCTCTTTGGTGGATTTGTATTTACAAGGTGCAATGCTTTGGGCTGGGGGGATAGAAAATATTACTACTTGTAGACATGTTTTATCATTCTGTTTGCACATGATGTGAAGGTGCGAAATGCACCAAAACATCAGTGATTTGAATAGCAAAAGTAGCTTTCATAATTCCAAAAAATTCGGAATAGTTAGTTGCGGTTTATTATTTGCACCACGGGTTTGCCTCTAAAATTATAATCGTTCCTGTTGGCGTTGTTACGGATATTTTAGCATGCTCGGTGGAGTTGGAATTTGCTTCCGTTTCCACCATTTGTAAGACTCCATCGTGTGGCTATAATTATATTCCAGACTGTGTCACTTCTTACCCCGCAAAACTAGATATTTATATGCGGTGTCCATACACTCTGTATCCTTTTTGCAGACTTGTCATCTTCCTTGAGAAGTTTCATTTCTTCAACAACCGGAAATCACTACAATACTACATGAGCATGACGGTTTTCGAAGCACGCCTGAGTGGGGCGAAGCCCCCCTAGAATGATGCATTTTTACTGATCTATTACCTTTTATACAGAGGTCTAGAGTATTATTTTGGGAATTGGTTAGGGTTTCAATCTATACTTGTCTCCCGAGGAGGGCCAAACGTCGTGACAAAAACTTGTGTGTACGGACACATTGTGATGGTCGGTCAAGGTAAAACCTGAAAGGTCACTTATATCCAAGGTAGCTCACCTTCCCTGGAGAATTAACATGGGCCAAAGCGAGGATCCATATTTATGTCGACGTTGAAGGCGTCTGATCATAGTGGGAATACGAATAAGCTCAATTCGCTACACTTCCTAAGAAAATTAATAAATCGTTATCCCACGGTCGACGCTTCACGGCTCTGATTAACGGAAGGTATACTCTGATTTGACTATGAAGGATTGCATATAGGGAATCGAGACCATTGAAACGTAATACGGAATAAGTCTGTCTGGTAGTTAGTCAAGCGGTAAAAAGTCGAGGAAGTCAGTAGAATAGTTTAATGAATATCGTTCATAGATGTTAGTACTAAAGATTACCAGTCGTCTAATGTTAGCATTCTCTTCCTCTCCTGCGCTAAACACACCCGGGATTCGGTACGAATATGTTGCCCGTAGTGTTTGTAAGTTTGTCGTACACTTATGCATATGTAGCTCTAATTCCAAACTACCTTCTATGAAATAGTCCTTTTGTAACTCCCTGTAAGCCGTCTAATATAACTACATCGACCACAATGATATCACAATATCGTTTCGCTTTATCTACCGTTTGTTCAGCGAACTGCTCTAATATATAACCAGGTTGCAGAAGTCTGAATCGTTTCGTATCTAGACACGGTTGCTACACACGTTTCACTCGAGCAGTCGCGATAAATCACCTTGGGTCACACTTTGCGAAGTGGGGAAATATTGTGGATCGGTCGAGTGCTTCAATAAGCATGTGTCAAAAGAAAGGATCTGAAGTCAACACACTATAGTAAACCCAAAACGTTTGTTTGAATTACTCATCTCGTCCGTTTTCCTGCCGACATGGCACTTGGATAATGCTGTGAATGCGGGTGAGCTCAAACTAGAATATCAGTCAGTCCATTGATCAGTGGAACACTCAGGATTTGTAGCACTGACGCGGTGGTTATGAGATCGCGGATAAATCACATTGGGCCGCATTTTGGAAGTGGAGAAAGAGTGTGGATCGGTCGGGTGCGGATGAGCTAAGATCTAGAATAGCAGTGAGTCTATCGATCAGTGGAACTATCAGGATCCGTAGCACTGGTAGACTCTTATAGGAACGTGGGAAATCACCTTGATCCACATTTTGGAAGTGGGGAAGGCGTGTGGATCGATCGGGTGCAGATGAGCGCAAATTTAAAATAGTGCTAATCCAAGTTGAATGTAAGGGTCGTTTCCACGAGAAAATATCCCTCTTTACGGGTTTTCATTGGGCTATATTCTCTTGCATCCCAAGTGCCTTCAGCTCTCTCCTCAGCAGCCTCTGCTGCTTGCGGACCTATGTTACCCGCCTGGTAAGTGCCGTCCGGCACTGCCACAGTCAAAGCCCATAGGGTGCGACGGCGCTCAGCGTTGGGACTTGCCGTCGTAGCAATCCCACACGCTTGACAATGATCCTTGGTCTCACGACCGGTTGCGAGGCTCATCGCAACACCTTCGTTGGAGTCAGTGACTCCCAATACTTCTTCGGGCGCAAAAGCGCCTTGGCGACCATCTCTGGCGCCCCAGTCCCGGACAGAAGTGGGAATACGACTCACCAAAGCTCTGTCGGAGACTGTGGGCCGGCTAGCCCCAATGGCTTTGCCGCGCCCAGGATCAAGTCGTACTTGTCCATGCCTAGGACAAGGAACGATACTGTGCTGTCAAAGTCCTCAAACTTTACAACCAGGTCCATCCGGACCTCAGGTACGTTGACCACCGTACCCTCGGCCTGTGCCACCGAGACCTGGCCTCTGCCTTCGCTTTCACGCAAAGCGTCGGCGCACTTGTCGCCGTTCCGTGCGACCGTCTGGCGTCGTGCAAAGTTCGTCGACGCCCCAGAATCAATCAGGATTCTGAAGGGATCTCCATATCCCTATACACTCGCGTGTACCACGAGCAGTCCGCCGCTGCTCTTCCTCGCCTTGACAGCCTCTCAGGGGCTAAGCCTTCATGGCGCGCACAGTCCGCACTCCTACCATGGGGACTTAGATCTTACCCTGGCTCTTGGGTCGTGGCTTCTGCCACGGGCCCCTCGAGCCCCTAGGTTTGGAAGGGAACTTCCTTTGCCCTCCCGCAGGGCAGGCACGTTGCATATACCCGAGCTTCCCACATCCGTAGCAACGGATGGAGCTCTGTACGGCCGTACCCAGTTCCAAGGGTACCGGCCCGGTGCTAGCTCCAGCTGATGGAGCTCCTTGCACTGCGCCTGTCGACGCATTGTGGCCTTGCCACACCGACGTAGGAGTGCGAGCCTGTCGGTGGCTGTACTCCTCTTGGAGGGCAATCTGGATCGCCTCCTCCATAGTGTTCGCATGCACGCGGAACAACTGTGTGCGGGATGGGCCCACCTTCATGAACACTGTCACCTTGATGTGTTCAGGTAGGGGGTTCCCCACCAGAGATGCAGCGAGTACTCGCATCTCCTGGATGTACTCATGCAGCTCACGCTTCCCTTGTTTACAGGCAAGGAAGCGCGAGCGCTGGCGATACTCATAGTTCGCCGGAAGGAAGGCGGCTCTAAGCTGTTGACACAGCTGAGCCCAGGTTGTGAAACAACCCGGCGTTGTCGCTTCGCGCGTGTACGACCAAGTCTTCGCCCGACCTCCTAAGTTGGACAGGGCGAAAGCGACCCGAAGTCGCTCGGTCGAGATTAGAGCCGCGTCCATCGCGAGCTCGACCTCTCGGACCCAGAAGTGGAGGTTCGCTCCCTCCTTCCCCTCATAGGGGTTAACCTTAAGCCTCAACGGCTTAGGTTGGGCTGGCTTCATCTCAGCCACGGGGCCCTGCAGCCCCTGTACGTGAGCGATAAACCCTCGCTCATACGTGTCGAACGCCTCAATGCGTTCGCCCTGCTCGGCTGGCGTAGCAGCCGCCAAGCTTCGGAGGGCATCTCCTCCAAAGATGCCCATCATCTTCCGGACCGACTTAAACTGAGCATCGGCCAAATGAGGGAACTCCCCTCTATCCATCTTGACTTACCTTGTAGGAGCCACAGAGCATTCAGGTAGTCAATCTACCCGCGTAGGCGTGGATTGGCTACAAGTGCTACCAAGTGTGACGGGGTCACACGAGCACCTTGTTCGAGGAAGCGTGCTATCAGGAGTGTACACACTCCTAGTGAACGACAGTTCACAAGTCCTGGTCTTAGGGGACTTAATAGCTAGTTTGGAGTAGGTTTAAGACTGCTTTATATTTATAGTTAATTAGGTTCATTTGGCCTGTAATACATATTACTAATTAACTATAATTTAGCCTTAATATTTCCCGCACCTTAAAAAATCGGGCTCTGTCTGTCTGTCCGTCTGTCCGTCACTCCGCCACGCCCCTCTCCACCGGACTGAACGCATCGTTTTTGGTTCGCGACTGTATACATTTTTCACCCATCAAAACAACTGCGGCTTTCCTATTGACTTGACCTTTCTTTCCAGAAATTACAAAATAGCACTGTCCGCATTATTATTCGCACTTAGCGGGAGCGATATCGAACTTAAAAGGATTCCAACAGTAGTGAATTCTGAACCCATATTTTGGCAATTATTTTCTACCAGTATCTATTGTAATAATATTTGTTCTTTTATTTAACAGGCCGTGCCTGCAAGAAGAGGGGAAAAAAGGGCAAAAAAGGTGGGAATCGGCGAGTTACCAAAATCCGGTCTTTGCTAACAAGCAAAACAATTAACTGCATTCAATAGCTGGGGATTTCATACCTACTGATAGGAGGCGTTTTTGTTGAAATGAATAGTATATGAATCATTATCTTCATCGCCGCAAGCTGCCTTCCTAGTGTCTTTCTTGTTGATGCTCAGAATTTTTAAAAAATTCCCTGCGAGAGCCGGGTAATGATCTTCCCTCGATTTGCTTTTCGTTTGATCGTGCCCGACCACCGAAATTCACCTTGTGTAAGCAAAGCATGCTAAACACTTCATTCGTGGCCACATTCACATTGTCACAGCTTTTTGCACCACAACGATAGCGTTTTCATAAGCAGATCTTGCACCATCCACACTAGTTAATGCTGCCTCACCAATAGGCCATCGTCGTATTTGAAATGCCAACCCAATGACGTCAAATCACATCGGCTATCAAAACCCCCGCTTATGTGTATCACAACGCGACGCCAGATTCTCTAAATCTCTGAAAACTGTTCTAACGGCACTAGTATAGAGTTTGCTGCGTTGGGGTTCTGAATACAAGATACAGCTTTGCAATGTTATTGATACTGCCCCATATATATGTAAAATATTCTTACTATAAAGTTGTAGCTACAGCAAATCCATTTGAAAAATCACGGAATTAATATTTTTCTGTTCCCCACCCGATTGTGGCCTCTTCTTACAGGCACCACCTGTTAATACTAAACCACCATCGCCGTAAAACGGCTCTACTATACTCGCCGCGTCACCCAATTGATGTGGACTGGTTGGCAAACCTACGTTAGTGTACAGGGCGTAAACACCGCTCTCGGCAGACGGATAGAATAGTGGAAGTCAAGAAGATAGGGTAATTTATAGAATAGATTTCAGTTTTTCATTTCAACTCGCACTTTTAATCTGGCTAAACAGCTGCAGGCTGATCGTTTTAATATGGCGAAACTTGAGCAAGTTTTTTCAACGACGGTGCTGTGTTATCATAGTGCCGAATAAGTAGTATAATTCTAGCTATGTGTGCGCAGTTGGTGCTCAGACGCGCACCTCGAGTAAAGCCAAACTGTTTATGTAGCTTCACCAAGCGTTTTACGCTCCACGTTGATGCAGGTGATGTTACACACAGCTCGAATGCTTATCTGTTCTGCACAGCTATCTACCAGTGCCATGGCGCAGGCTTCGCCTGCAGCTATCATGACGGTTACACTACTACAATGATTCAGCACCTACGAAATTGTTACCACAATAGCCAAACAAAAGGGTATTTTACCTGCCGATAGCAGCGTGTAACGCAGTGGATACGATAATACTACAGATTCTGAACATCACGATCCACACAGCCTAGCGCATAATGGAGATCGGCCGCCAGCAGCAAGTTATGTAGGATCAGAATGGATATATAGCAAGTAGCGAATTTTGATGCTTAGTCTAATCATTTATATAACACGCAGCGATTAAATCATTTTACAATCAAGAGTACACTAGAAGACCTAAGTGTAAATTAGTCTAAATTTGAGTAGTTGTGTCAGATTATCTACTGCAGCTATCATGACAACTACGGTATAGTATAGTTTGGTCTAGATTGCATAGCACTTACGATTGCCGCGCTACAGTGAACATGCAGGTTAACAGCTCTGCACCTATGTTCAGCGAGTTTCGGTGGTACAAACAAAATGGATTTGTCACTACTTGCGCTCTTGCTGGCGCTGGCGCAATGTCTGAACTACCGCGCTACAAGTTGCTGAGTTGCCCTGACCCAGAAGTGAAAACAACACCGTATGACATGGAGCGGCAGCTACGTTGCAGTCATCAATCTATTTCCTAATAAAAAAATATACTCCATACAACCAACGTCGGTCGATACGTATATTCACCAGTTTCAACAGCCGTATATCAATTTCTTTGGCCGTTCATGATAACGTCAACAAAAAATGGGCAGTACTTCAGTGAATCGGTAAATGAGGTTGGCGAAGATCTGCCAACGTGATAGGAGAACACTTTCGTATGGTAAATACTTCTGAGGTCAGGTTGGGTGACATTAATTACAAGATTTTTACAACAATAACAATTGAATGTTGTATTATATCACGAGAAAAACGTAGTCAAAGTTGGAATACAAAACGTACACGTTGTTAAGAGGAATTTTTTAACCACTCACAATCACACTTCGTTCAATTATCGTTTGGTGTCAGATGCTCCAACAAAAGTTAAATGAAGCATCCGCGTAGCGGATGCCCAGAGCGGTAGTTCACTATCTTTAAAACGACAAAATGTCTGTCCGTCTGTCCGTCCGTGGTCTGCGCACGGAGGTCACAAAATTTGGATTGGCTAAAATTCGAAATTATACTCGGATAGGTATGATTGACTCGATTAAATACGGTTGTACTTTCCTGTGGGTCACACCAACCAAGCCCGCGGGTTTTAACATAGTGGTTTTATGGCCTTTTATTTGAGCTGACCTATACTGTAATGTACAGTCTAGAAGCCTTATGCGGGTTTTAACATGTTGTTAGCCTCTACCATAAAACCTCCATCTACACAGAATATTGTCAAAATGTTAATTGCTGGGCTTTGAGTCGACAACTGGCGCAAAACCCCGGCGTCGAGTGCTGCGTCTTCTACACCAATGCAAGCCGTTATTCAAAAACTCGACATTCAAACTCAAAAAGTGCGAAATGAAAATCAAAATTTCCTGTACGATTTAATGCTGATCGAGATATACGTTTTCATAGGAGATATTGGTTGGTACTCGCGCGTGGCGTGATGTGTTGGCGCCAAAACTTTTCATTCTCAATTTGGCTCGATGCCAACCACCAAGTACAAGACATACCCGCACCATCTGCGCGCGTGCTTGTTGAGAGTTGCCAAGGACGATGGTGACTGGAAGGCTGTTGCAAAACTTTACAATGTTGATGGACGGACGGCATGGGGTGGCTTGATGCAGCTACAAATTCTGGCGATTGGAGTGGAGACCAAAAGAAGCGTGGGGGATCCAAGAAAAAATTCCTTCCTGCCCACATTGAGTATCTGCTCGAGGAGCTTGCATCTACGCCTGAGTTGACGCTCGTTCAGATGGCGGAGCTCGTTGATCAGAAATTTGGTGTCGCCATAACTCGCGAGACAGTTCGCCGTGCACTTGATGCGCGTAGCTTCACAGTCAAGAAACTCCACCGTGATGTTGTCACTCGCAATAGCCCTGCTAACAAGCAGAAGCGAGCTGACTACGTGATCAAGTTCTATGCTGCGCTTGCAAACGGGAAGAAGATTTTCTATGAGGTTCTGCTCGTTGAAGTGCTCGCGTACGACAGTGCTCAATGGCTACTGCGTGCGAAAGGCATCAACGGTTGAACAGATTGTCGCTCCGGTTGTAGTCGAACACGTACACTGAAGGCAAGTGTGTGGATGCTGTGGGCTGTAAGTTCAGATGAGGAACAGTGAAGGTTGTGAGTGAGGCCGTGGTCATGGAGAGCAAGCACGACAAAGAAGATTGGGGACATGACGTCACCCTGAAGCTCAATGTCGTGGCATCTCTACTGGTTAGCAGTCTGTAGTGACCAACGGGGCAAAAAGGGGGTTGTGCCTTGGTGGCTTCCCCTTCGTGTAACACAGCACCACTAACGAATTTGAAAACAAGAACTCACTTTGCTTTCAGCTCAATAAACCACAAGTGTCAATTCCTCCAGCACTCGCCTTGTTGTGGTTGACTCTCGAAACTAGTGCTACGCATTAGCTTTCTAAACCAGTTATCAATCTCTTTACCTCCTATTTTCTATTTGGATGAGACGAACTTCAATTCGTGGTGCTCGCGCGGGCGCGGCTGGGGCGCACGCGGGCGCCGTGCCGTACAGACTGGTGTTGCTAGTAAGGGCAAAAACATTCATGTCATTGCTGTGATTTCAAGCTCAGGCCTGGCCTATTTAGAGTTGCAGTTCGGTTCTTTCACAGTCGACCTTGCGAATGAGTTTATTCGGCGCTTCTTGGCCCACATCAGCACGACAATGCCATTGGATGAGGTGGTGGTAGTGCTCGACAATGCACCGTGCCACACTGATGCCGAAGATGTCTTCGACGAGGAGGAGTTCGGAGATGCTGAGGTACTGAAATTGGGGCCGTACTCCCCAATGCTGAATCCTATTGAGAACGTGTTCTCTGTTTATAAAAGTGCCGTCAAGCGATTTTTTGCGCGCCAACGCCCTGCAATCCTGCGTGTACCGGATGGATCAACGATTACAGAGCATCGAGCCAAGTATCTTAACCTTGCTGCTGATCCTCTCTTTGTTGAACTTGTGACACCAGAGCTCTGTAACAGGGTATTTTGCCACTCGTTGCCACATCACCAGCGCGCTCTCCGCTACGACGACAGTATGCACATAGAATTTTAGTATCAGTTGTCACAGTCACTCGACTTTATGAAGGTATAAATTACAACAGGTTTTTTATTTTCATTTCGCACTTTTTGAGTTTGAATGTCGAGTTTTTGAATAACGGCTTGCATTGGTGTACGTGTTCACCAAGTTGGAGGATGGCTTAACAATAGCTAATTTGATTACTGAAAAAGAGGTAACTCATCCTGGCTAAGGTTCTTAGACTGCCGCCTATTGATTTTCATGTTGCATTAACTATAACGCCGTATAATGTAGATCAAAGCTCGAGACGCGCAATTATAAAACTACTAGACAAACATCCGTAGTTCGTCTTCGTGATAGAGTTCACTCAGATAACTATATACTTAGTGTCAGAGTCATTCAAATCGCACTGAACGGAGCTCAATAAATACGAGAAATTTGTTGAACATCTATCAGTTGCGCTCAGCTGATTCCAGCAGTGCTCCAAGTGCACTTCAAAAAGGTGTTAGAATAGCAACACACCGAAGATGAAATAAAATCGTATTATTGACTATTGCCTCTCAGCTGAGGTGTGGATGCACTTCCGGCGCTAGCGATGGAAATATCCGAGTATCAATGACAGAAGGTAGAGATTTCAATTCCAAAAGCTTTCCCCGACCCATACTTGAAATTCAATATGAATGATTGCATGTATATCTTCCAAAGTTTCAACATAAGTAAAATTAAACAGGTAAGTTTGGAAATGCGCCAGAACAACATGCATACAAAGTACATCATTGTATCCTTAACAGCATACTACAGTACTGCTTAAAGTAAGCTGTTAGTAAGTGGAAAAATGCGCCGTAACACGCAATGAAATAATTTACAGCTAACTACTGGCCAACATTTTCCCTGCGAATATACAATTATTTGACGGTGAGCGCAGTTGAAAACAGTGTTACATGAAGTAGGAGATATCAACACGGGTCAACTAATAGGAGGCTTATTCAATTCAGATAAGTTTTCCAGGTTATCCCCAGCGGTAGAGTCATTGCAATGTCGTCAAGCAGTTCGTCTTACGCTCCAATAAGTGACGACAAAACCGATTGTAATTGCTAAAATAGTGTTTTAGCTTGATGTTTAGGTAGTTTTTTTAGATCAGTATATTTGCTGTTTCCATTGAATTTTCAATGATTGACAGCCTCAATTCATGTCGTTACAATATAAAACCAAACACGATATGAACAAAGGGATGTAATATTCTTCGATTCAATATTATGAAGCTCGCATCAGCATAAGTTTTCAAGCCGAAATGAGCAAATCCCTTTATATTTATTAGGTTATACGCCCTACCAGTAAAGACGTTCAATTTTGAAGTGTGCTGAGCAATTGAGTGTGGTGAATAAAAGGAGGAAGTGCGATGCTGTTTGGATCCGTGACGCGATTTCAGGGATAGCAAGGCTTTGCGAATATTGCATCGAAGATGAAGATAAAATGTAGCTACTACACGAACAGAGCAGCTAGACCTGACGCAGGTGCGATTTACATGTCCACATTTTGCAACCGAAGTATGTGCTCCATTACTGATTAAAACCTGTACCCCTTCCCACCATGGAAATTTGCTTTAGCTAAACATTCTACAAACCAATAATCAGCTTCAATTCGTTAAATAAAATTAAAACGGAATTTTGACTGTATTTACGATGAAACGATCCCGCGTTCCAATAATCGTGGTTTAAGCGTCCGCGAAGCAGAACTCTAGTCATCAAACATCAATAAAGCAAATATTGACAACATCATGTTGTGTGTTGGATCCATCATCGACGCACAAGTTTATCGTATTGATGCTTGATGTACTGATGATGTAACTTGCTCGGTGGTGCAGCCACTCTCAACTTCATTCTGAAAGTTGTTAGATCAATGAAGTCGAAGTTGGAGGGAGATATGCTTAGCTTTGGCACACGAAAAACTCACGTGGACGAGTTGTCTGAATACGAACTGCTAGAGGAGGAAGCTTTCGCTCTCTTGGAATCGATTCTTGACCATGGAAACGATGAACGTATGGCTCGAAGTAAAACGACTCGGGTCAATACGCAGCATGAGGAGGAGGGAGCATTTGTTCTGCTTGACGAAATTTCTGATTGTAGCGAGGAAATCCGCGAGTTCGAAAAGGAATCGTTTGTGTTTCTGGACATAACATCTCAAGACGACGAAGTCGACAACAGCGTGTACCAATATCAGTCTATCGATCCATTAGAATTAGAGAAGTTGGAGGAGGAAGCATTTGCTTTGCTTGGGACGATTCTTGATGATGACATCGAAGCAATCGACGGCGACGTCCTATTTCCTGCTCGCAAGTCCTTGGTCATGGATCTGCAGGAGGTGCAAAACCTAGTTATACTCGAAGTTAGCTACTCAAGATGAGCCATCTTGAAGATGACACTGATCTTGGCAAGTTACAGTATATGATCAGCAATATCAGCCTGTAAACGCTACATTAGATTTGAGTTATGTTCATCTGTTCCATGATCGGCGCTGAAAAAACTTTAACTTCTGGAATAACACGTCACGTCACTTGGACAGAGTGTCTCAACTGGGTAAAATACTGTCGAAAGCGATGACGTTGACGACGAATGCGTAGTTCACCAGGAATTTGTTGGTACACGTCTGCAGGTAGTAACGAGCGAAGAGCACCCTCTTCAATCACAACGGTCGACACAGCGGATAGAAAACCACCTGAAAAGTCCACATCAAACAATTAGATAACTTTGTCCAAATTGCATAGGTAGCTTCAAAATCACCCACCTCGAATTTGTATTGACATCTGCGGTGCATGCAGACATTGAAACAAAAAATCCCAAATATTTCGCACGCGATAATGCTCTCGTCTCGGCTCCAAGAAACTCAACACGACACGCACAATTTCTGCGGCAAAGATGTGTATCCTTTCCAGAATTGGATCTGGTTGACAACGCAACGCATCCAACAAGAAGTCGCAAGCAGCGTCACACATTTCTTGCATCTACAAACAACATTGTAAGTTATTGATACAGCACCCCATCGACGGCCTCTTTCTTACCTGGTGGTCCGCTTTCACAAGTCTTGTTGCGATATCTAGACAGACCCAGTACAGAGTTGGTTCTCCATCTGGGCGAATTTTCAGCAGTACGCATGGAAAGGAGCTCAACACTCCCCGCGTCAACTTCAAAAACTGCTCAACCTCCGGAATCATCTTATCTGCATCATGATGCAGTAATAGAAAACTCTCCATTGTTAACTTTCCACCATCAGATTCGGGTCCTGTAACATCGTGTAGTTTTCTTCGAAATCCAACAAGAAGTCGCTGCAACAGCAGAAGAAACGTTAAGAACAGTGCTTCACTTCAAACCCAATGCGAGTGTCCCTTCCTTACCTCAAATACTTGCTCAACTGATGCTTGAAAGCCTTCATTATCTCGCTGTCGTGCGATTATGCTGGAACAGCACATGAGGATATCAGGAGCGATACATTCTCCATACCACCACAGACACACATCGAGCATTTGTGCTTCGATCAGCTGAGCGCCCTCCTTCTGCAGATGGGGAATAACATTGAGGAAAAACCGAATTCCTGCACAGCGACAGCTCTCATCATCTTTGTGCTGCAGTAGGGAAGCACTCACAAGAGGCCAGAGTTGATCAGTCAACGTTGACCCATGTTGTTGATCTTGGACACCACCAAGAGCACGACCCAACATGTACACACTGCATGACACGTCAACCGGGTTTCCACTTTGCAAGCGAACAGTTAGGTTGGATAATACGCTTGAACACAACGCACCAAAATCTGTAGCACAATGGTAAGAGGCAAGCCTATTGCACAACTGAACTGACTTACCTGTATCTGATACACCACTTGCAACCCGGAACGTTACTTCTAATAGATCACCTTCATTTTCTTGAGTAGTTTTAGTTTGCATAGTGCCGCAGAATCGAAGTAGAGCTTGAAGTAATGGCGCTCTCTCATCGACAGTTGTGTATTTACTGCTCAGGGACAAAAAGGAAGTCATTAGCTCAAGTAGCATTTTTATCGCGTTTGCTGCTACGACGTACGTTAGAGAGGTGCAGCTATGCAGCAATGACTGTACCGCAACAGGGAAGGACGAAGGATATTGAAGTCCTTCACATATCGTCATTGAAGCACGTAGGTATACACTTGCTGGTAGAGCAAGAGAGACACTCAGTGATCGCAGATACCTAACCAAAAAATGAGTTTAGCGGAAGGATCGTTGACGACACTGAGCCTCGAGAACTACCTACCGAGCAATGCCGTTCATCACTAGAGGGTGCATGGGTAGGTGGAGAGCGCAGTCTAAAACTCCCAAAAGAACATCTATCCCACCAGATACTGGGTCTTGGAACGAATCAAGATCGTCTTGAGACTCCGAATCCGATGATACAACATCAAACAATTCAACCATATACGAGAGCAAAAAGAGTAATGCATCGATCAACGCGACGTCCTTGCTATCCGACAGCATTTGACCCATGCCCTTCACACAAGAGGGGTAATCCCCAGTAGAATTCCCCGGGCCTCCTGGCCATTTGGAAAAGAGACTCAACATTGTATCTGCGATTTCTCTGATCCATGTACACATTTTGTTAGCCCCAATAATTTCAGACTAGCCCGCATGAAACGTTACCTGCGCAAGTCAGTAATTGCCTCGATCTCTGGGTCATCGCTTACAATTTGGTGCCGCTCAATAAACCAGTGAGGATACTTGCACCGATCAATAAGTGCATTGACCAAACGCGAAAGCACGCTGATCACATGCTCCTGTTCCGCAGTATCTAAAAGTTGCCAAGATTTCGCATTTTGCGCCGAATTGTCTTCGAGAATAAAGAACCAGATTTCCAGCGTGGGTTGCACCACATCGATATCGTCATACGAAGAGCAAGCCAGAAGCAATTCCAAAAACTCCATGGAAAGGCTTCTCTGCTCCTCTTGTGTGCGGCTTCCAACAAACGCTTGTGTACCTGGAACTTGATGTGCGAACACAATAGGTGCGTGGTTCGCAGCTACAGAGCAAGCAATCCGTGAAACACTCCTGCAAGAAATCGACTGCTGCTCCTTCGCCAATGATTCGCCAGTCGGAGATGCCACTTTTGACTGAAGAACTGGCATTGCTTCAACCAGGCGACGTCCCGTGTGAAGTACAGCGCTGGTCATGCTTTGAGACACAACCGCTGACACAGGATATACAAAAGAATCTGCGATAATTTCAGCAGCCAACTACGGATGGAGGTGTCAGTTGAATGCACAGATCGGCTCTCAAGCGTCAACTGATTTACCTGTGACTGCTCCTCACTGCCGCTGATGGCAATGTCAAACAGGGGATCAATGAGTCCTCTGTGTAACAGCGACATATAATCGGGGTTGTTAGAAGTATCAAATGCAAAAATTAAATGTAATCATACCGAATGAATAAATGCGATGCAGTCAAACCAAATGCTTCATGGGTCGGAACACATCCGACAATCCATCCTTCTAGACAGCGAAGTGCACTGCTCCTCTCCTCTGGACTATAACATCATAACTATGAGAACACATCAACAGCAAAGTACTACAATAGTAATCACTACTGCAACACCGTACATGTTGGTCAGAATCATCTGCACCGCCGACATGACTTCTTCCAATTCTTCCTGAAAAATCGTCAGCATCCCATCTATCTCTTCCGCCGTCCACAGTCTCGCCGACGCCAGAATCTGCAGTGGGATGGCTCCCAAAATCTCTGCCAACTACATACACAATTAACACCACCGTAACATAAAACCAGTGTTCTCAAACTTACCACTGCAGCTCCTTTCTGACGCCTTTGAGCGGCAATACCTGCGTCCACAAGTCGCTGAACGTCGCACTTCCACTCCGTCCAGGTTGTGCACGACTTGACCACAATATCCGCTAACGTCACGCAAGCAATGCGGCAACTTACCACCGAAAGGCCATTGCCTGTCACGCACGTCATCAACAGCTTCAACAAGGTCTGTCTCACGGCAATTTACAGTCGTTCGTTTTCTTATTCGTCTACAGATGTGTTATCACAGATGACGAACATACCTGTCGAACGACCTGTTGCTGTTCTGAAGTGATGCGCGTCCACTCGTGCTGCGTCTTGAGCCGCAGGATCTGCATGGCCACGAGTTCTGGGGAGGCCAACCTTTGTTGAGTCACTGGGTCGCGTGCAGGCGTCTCCAGCAGCTGTAGTGCGGCCTGCCAAGCCTCCTCGCGCGCCTGAAACTGCATAAGCCACACATTAGCGGCGCGCTGCTCGTCACTTCCTGACACGCCTTCAAAGAGCTGCCGAGCGCATGCGGCCAGATGCTCTGCCATCTTTACTTTGGTTACTTTGAGATGCTGCACTATGATTGGCTGAATAATGCATTCGTGTGGTTTTCGTGTGGTTTACATTAATCTATGCATATGTAGAAGACAAAAATTTACCAGGAACTGTAAATATTTGTGATATACTTCAAGTATTGGAAAGAGAGGTAAAGTCGCGACTCGCTTCAGATCCACCCTGTTTCACATATTGAGTGTAGCATCAGAACTAGGTAGTCACATGTAGTCATTTTTTTAATTTAAAGATGTGCAGCCATCGACCCAAAACGGGAAGTTCGTCTCCCTCTCCCCAATATGTCAGTTTGTCTGTTGCGTAACGCTTGAATTTTCTAAATGCAACACTCTGTGGGTGCTTCATTTTATTCGTCCGCTGACGCACACAATGCGGGAAGAAAGTATCGATTTTTTGCACACTTCTTGGTTTCATATTCCATTTAATGCAAAAATCATATCTGTACAAGCAATGAGAGATAGTGTAAATTAAAAACTGTCAAAATGTTCATGAAAGTTGATAACAGTTGTCGGCGGTCCCATTCATAGTCAGATGCACTGAAGTTTTCGTCTTAGACTGTCGGATCAACAAGGCGGATCTCCATCTCAGCAAAACCACCACTGAATCGTTTCTCAATCTTCGGTTTGTCGTTCTTTTAACTTTGGGAGTTCCTCTTCACCACCACTTTTCATGCGATGACGATGACGGTGGTTGGTTCCATCATCCTGATGTGAGAATGTCTGAAGCCTGAGGACAGGACGAAGGTCGTGAAGATGTTGACGTTTGAGACGAAGTTGAAACTCTGTGTTCACTGTGACGAGTGCCTCTGGGGTCCTTGGATCGGCTCCTTTACTATCTGAAGCAACATTACTTGTATTGGATACACGGCAAGTCATCTTTGATGTCGGACAATCGCGATAAAATTGGAACTTGTCTGATGTTCTCGCTTTGCCTTGGTGAACTTTTGTTTGACCTGCTTCGATCTCCATTCGCTTTGCGTGGACACTGATCCTGTGATAATGTGACATAAGCAGGTGAGGACAAAATGAGTTTTCGGTAATATTTCTACTTACCAAGTTCTGGCAATTGTCATCAAATTGAAAAAAAAACTTAAGATGTGCATTCCTCCATTTCGTTGATTGTCTTAGTTGAAATAGTTCTGTAATTTCAACTGAAGATGTCCGTACTTGGGTAATTGAAGAAATACTAAGTCATCACTGGAGGACGCTGGAAGAGCTTTTTCTGAAGGTGAAACTGGTAAAATTAACGAAGTTGTAATATTGTTTGTAATACCAGTTGAAGTTATTAGCAATTTGAAGTATCCCTGGATTTATACGCGAAGGAAGAGACATCCAAACCAAGCGCATCAACGCCACTGAGAGTTGTAAGAGAAGATTCAATCGGTTCGGGAGTCCCATTTTGCAAAGTCGTGTCGGTTAGGAGTTGCCCAGTTTGACTACTTGCGCGGATTAGGATTGACTTTCGTGTTCTCATCACCGCAGCCTACAACAAAAGAAGTGGTGAGAGGTAGAACCTTTTGAAAAAAATAATGTAGCGCGTACTCTGACAGGGAAGCGCGACTTGCGTTTCCCTTTAGCTGATTCCAAAGCTCTGGTGAAGGAAACTCCTAGACGCTTCTGGAGCATCGGAACGATGAAAGCGTTAGCTTGCACGAGGTCAATGACAGTTCGATTTTTGTAGTTCTAGAAGAAAGTGAACGGCATTAGTGGTTTGATATCGCCGTAATTTGTCCAAAGAATAATACCTTCGTGACCCATAGCGCAGGAGTAGACCCAGGCTCCAAATGTTCTAGCTCGAGAGCCATACGCAACAGAACTGTTCCGTGTCCTTGGCGCCCAGCCCAGTGAAAAGGAGTATCACCCTACCAAATCCGTCAAAGATAACGAAGGCATCTCGCTTCGAGTTTTGGTAATATCAACACTTACATAACTGTCGCGGTATCTTGGGTTTGCCCCATATCGAAGCAAAGTTGCACAAACATCAGCATGTCCAGCACGTGCAGCTTCAATAAGCGCGGTTGTCTTGCTAGCAACCTGTAACAACGTCAGCATCCTCACAAACTCGTGAATCACTTCGAATGACGACAGCCCGTACACTGTCAACTACGTCCACATCGCATCCGGTGGTCAAAATAAGATCAACAATAGTTTGGCATCCGTGCCTGTATCAAGGCATCGAGAGTGGTGTAGTCAGTAAATCAAACACAGATAGATGTACTAAACCCACATACCATGCTGCATAGTGCAATAGGGTTCGCCCACCCTGCTCTGCGTCCGGATGGCGCCGACGCAACAAAGTTTGTGCACCTTCGACAAGAAAGTAGTTGCGCACCATATCTCGATCATTGCTGCTCACTGCGTCCCAAACGCTTCCGTGGTACTCAATGACACTTTTTCGCGCCTCTGCTCGCTCTCGACGCTTCATGGCATCTTCAGACTCCTCAACAATCGGTCGATGCGTGTTCCCATGGATATCTTTGCCTGACAAGGAGCTCTCAGGACCAGTTTTCTATAAGACAGCAAGACAGTTAACATCGTTCTAGCACAGCAGCAACAGCTTTAACTTAGTACCATGTCAGCTTTAGTTTTGGTGTCGACTTTATTATGCGAGCGAAACGGATCTTCTTGTTGTTTTTGCTGCATCCGCTCCTCTTTCTTTGCACGTAGACGGGATTGAAATGCAGGTAGCGCTATTTCACCATTGTCTTCACCTCCCATGACCAGCCAGCAGAACTTGAAGAGCTACTCAATCGCGACCGCTCACGGAACATGGCTACTTTTTAAGGTGCAGTCAATCATAGACATAACGTTTTGATTAAAGTGACTTGTTCATTACCACACACTGCTACATTTGTGTCTGAAACATACTGTGTTGTCTCTATGCTTCTGTAGGCGAGTACGGCTTAAAGAAATCTTCGCCTAACCAAGAACGAGTTGTCTTCGTGTACAGTGCATTGCCTTTTTCGAAGTTCGCCGCATCATTTACATCACCAGTGCCTTTGTATTTCGCCACTGCAGGATACGGGTAAACCGGACGTGTCACGGTGGAAGCCGCCGACCCTGATGTTGAAGATGATACCTCCTCCGTCTGTAAGCTGCGCTTTGGAGCTGATCCAGAAGGAGGGCCGCCAGAACCAGAACCGGACTTGGCCCACTGGCCGAACTTACTTTCGCCTGTGTTTGTTGGCGTACTCGTTTCGATGGCATCGGGGGCAGTACCCGACTCTACCCATTCCAGCATGGGAGTCACCAGGTCGATCGCTGAGGGACCCTCACCATTTCCACAATGATATACACCAGGAAGGAGGTACAGACGCTCGAACTCGTTCAGAACGTTTTTGCCCATGGTTTTCTGGAGTGCTTCATGGTAAGCAATAGTCGTTCGTGCCGAGATATGCGGGTCAGCCCAGCCATGCCACAGAATGAGCTTACCACCAGCCTTGTGGAATTTTGAGAGGTCAGAGCTCACGGCGTCGAGGAGAGGATGGCGTGCTCGTAGCAAATCGATCGTGGGTTTGGCGAAGTCAAAGTCACTCAGAGTGTAGTTGTCACCCGGGTAGTCTTCAAAAATCAGGTATTTGATGGCAGCTAGCGCTGTCTTGGTGCTCATAATATCACCCGTGTACGAGTCTGACACAAATACACCGGACCACGCCAGTTCCGAGCCATATTGCTCCTCTCCGACTGTCAAATACTTGCCATTGTCCTCAGGTCCTTTATAAAACTTGGTGATGGTCGTCACCTCGGCTGAAGTTAAGCATGTGGAGTTGTCGGTGGTATCTGCAGCGCATTCAATCGTCGAGGGGTCAAAGTTACAGAGTCTGGGGTCAGACAACAGTCCATCCTCAATACCATCGAGTGCGTCACAGGCTTTGACGACGGCATCGTGGAGGATTGAAACGCGGTCAGCGATGACGACACGGTTCCCATCGTCATCGGTGTTGCTAACAGAAAGCCATCCGTGGTGGAAACTGTTCTGGAATGTGAACAGCATGGCAGGTGCGCCAGCAATAATACCGTCGAAGTCGTTGGGATAGCGGATTGCCTCCATGACTGCCTCGCGACCACCATCGGAGCAACCATTGAAGTACGAGTATGCCGCTTCTTGACCGTAGTAAGCTTTGATCAACTTCTTAGCTGTCTCGGCGGTCTGATGAACAGCAAGGTATGCGAACGCCACTCGTCGATCTTCGTCGAGCCCAAACTCGCCATCAGACCCACCAGCCATATCTGACGAGGCCAGGGCGAACTCACCGTTGCTTACTTCAGCAGATCCGTCAGCAGCCCCAGGATTAATGTTGATGTTACCACATAAGCCACCGCATCCGACTTGCATGTAACGTTGCGTCCAATTCGCCACTGGGAGCATAACTTGCCAGCCTGCACTGTTGGCAAAGTTACCTGTAACTGAGCAGTAAGTGATACCATCGCTGTCACTCTCTTCGGCGGCGGTGACGTTGCTGCCACTGCCGCCGATAGTGGTAAGATCGATAGTCAACAGATCCGAACAAGCTGCGACTGGTTCCACCGGTGCAAGGCTGACGGCGGAGTCTGACTGCTGGACGGAAGTCTGCTCAGCTGATGAGGTTACGGACTTCTTAGAGGCAGCGCTTGACGAGGTCTTCAGGGTTAAGTCGGACTGAAAGTCGACAGCTGACACAAGGACTAATGCAGCGGCCGCGACTACGAGGGAGGAGGTAGTTGAGCCTCGGAAGAGCTTCATCGTCTACTAGAGTGAAATTGACTGTGCTCAATCAAGGTAGAAGATTCGGGAATGGTGTCGAGTGTGGCGCATTGTTCACACTACGAACAGAGCTCTACAGCCGTGTTGGTGCATCTGCTATCATTTAGCGTGCCGCGATTAATGAGAACGAGCAGACAGGATGCAGCATCAGCTTTTGCGATCATGCTGGATGTGGTAAACGGCTGGTCACCGTTCCTGTCCACTTCGGCATGAGCGTCCCTCAGCGGGAGTCATTATTTTTTAACGAAGTTGACGCTCTCAGCGAAGATAGACGGAGCGAGAACGGGATTCAGTGCTTTGAATTCTGTTCGAGCATCTGGTTCGGTGTAGTATGTACTGAGTTAGTACATGTTCATCACTTCAGGGCCGAGGATGTCCAAATTGACACTTGTCATCGCCTGAATTACTGAATGATAGCGTGTGATTACCACCACGGTTGCTTCCGACGGTGGCACCGTGTCCTACATGTGCTGTACGACTCGTACTATACGAGGGACTGATGACTTGAGATAAATGATCATCGCACTCCATGTACAGTATTACCTGAGTATTTCGTTTAGACGAAACGGCTTAGTTTGTTGCTTGCCCTACTCAACTACGTAATATTATACATGTGCAATTGTCACTAGTGTAAGTAAGCAACGTCCATATCCTGTCGATGGAGGCTACATGTGATACTGCTTAGATATAGGAAACAAAGCAGCAGTAGATTTCGGCTGGAGACACCTGGTTGCGGATAACCGTTACGGTGTTTGGTGGCGCTATCAATTCGGTGGCATCCCAGTACATAAACTACATCCATGCAGGTCACTCGTAAGTCTGCGATGCTGAGAACGGCTCTCTTAAGCGCGGGGCTTCCCCTGCGGCAGGCCACAGCGCGCAGCTTCGCGAGTTCCAAGCTCGGCTCAAGACTCCCGAATGCATTGCAACCGACAGGTCGTTCTTCATTATTGGGACGTGGCTCGGGGCTGCACAGAAACCCCAACCAGCAGACTCGACTCCAGTACAACTACCGCTCAAGCAGTCGACGCCAGAGTCGCGCCGTGTCGGGTGACGTGGTGGTGCTCGGACTGATCTCCGTCAATTCTGTGATCACTATGGCCTGGTTACGTGCCCAGGGACCTGCACCACGACACCCGGCGCAACAGTTGCGCAGCTTTAAGCCATCGATGAGGACGATGCTCACGCACTTCACGACGTCCACACAGCATCTACAGGAGGGACGATACTACACGCTCTTGACTGCGATGTTCAGCCAGGCTACCATTGGTCACCTTGGTGCCAATATGTTGGGACTTTACTTCTTTGGTCGCCAGATGTGCGACGTGTTGGGTCACAGGAAGTTCCTCGGACTCTATCTTGTGAGCGGTGTACTCTCGTCTGCTGCTGCGGTGTTCGAGCAGCGTTTGTCAGGGAAATTGAGTTACAATTTGGGTGCAAGTGGAGCGGTGAATGGCATCACGGCGATGAGTATTCTCCTCTTCCCGCACGGGACGTTGCTGATCTTCGGCATTGTACCCATGCCTGCGTGGATGGCTGGATCACTCTTCATTTTTAAAGATGCATACTCGTTCGCGACGGACCGACAGGACGGCATTGGCCATGTTGCACACCTGAGTGGAGCGTTCATCGGAGGTTTGTACTACTACTACCTCCGTCGTGGAGGATTCCGAAGCTTCCGACGTTTCTGAAATGGAAGTGACCTGGTGAGAAGCAATCAATATCACGAGCTGAAATAAGCACCAGCATCATTGCAATTGCATAACAAGGAAGGCGAAACATTTCTGACAAGTAGCGTATCCATGTTGAAGTGGTTTTTTATCTTTGTGCGCCACACCACATTTACCCACCCTAATAGTGCGCTCTCTAACGTAACATCGACATTTCAAATTCGGATCGACTAAGCGAAGGATGCAAAAGGCTCGGAGCAAGTACGTGCCTTCCAGAGACCTCCATGCACAGGGGGAGAGCTCTTACCATCTCCGCCATCGTCTTACCTCCACGCTCATGTGCTTGTTGAACCAGCTCCAATCCCTCAGGCTTCCACAATCTCCAAGGGGTCACTGTCCTCTGGCACGGCTGGCTCAAGAAGCTCGGACGCTTCAGTAAACGCTGGCGCAAACGCTATTTCGTGTTTCTTTCCACAGCTACCGGCATGAAGGAGCTGCGTCACTACGACACGTTCAAAGACGTCCATACGTTGCTCATGTCCACACCAAAGGGCGTCATCTCTTTGACAGATGCAACAGGCATCTGCTGCTTCACGCCTGTGCCCACGTCTGGCAAGAAACCCATGAAATTTGTATGTGAAAGAATGATTGCTATTGGTATTGTAAAATTCTGGTGCTGATGGTGATTTTGAGATGCTAGAATCGTTCGGATACCAATGACTCGAGACCAGGAGCTTATGACCAGAAATTTGCAGTCTTGACGCCTCTTGTGAGTGGTATTTCTAGTGTAAATGTGGCGTTAGGTTCTGATTGGTCGTTGCTGTAGCACGTGAATTTGTTGGCTTTCCACAATGGCCGAGAGTGGAGCGGGTAAATTGCATGGTGCATTCAATTTTTTTGCGTGGATTTTTTGTGATATTAAGGATTGACTGTTTTGGTTTAGTGCTAGTGAATCACAACAAGGATTATCATTATTGGCGTCGCTGTCGGCATTTTATCCAACGGTGGATACTCTTCACTCGGGATGGATGACGAAAAGGCGAGAGCGGAATGTGCACAGTCCGAAGAGCATTATGACGTACTGGAAACGACATTTCTTCGTATTTTTGACGTCGGGTGATTTACTCTACTTCCGAGATGATACGCTAGGTGAATTACAGGGACGTGTCGACGTTCGACACGCACCGACTGTGCGTGTTACTGGGGAACAGTTAATGGAAGAGAGGAAAAAAGATGGCGGCATGTTCAAGTTTGGAAAGATGCCAGCACTCGAACGAGAGACGTGTTTGATCTGGATTGCCACACCCCCATCGAAGATGTTCGTCTTGAAACTCGAGGACGGCCACGATGAATCAGGCAGGACAGCTCTAGGGTCATCAGGGGTGGGAGTTACTACCAGGAAAGCGGAACTTACTCCGAGTTCCAAGAAGTGGTTGCAATTACTATTGCAAGGTCATGCGGAAACGAAATACACGCAGCTGGAGAAATGCATCGCAACAGGAAAATTTGGTTTGACGACTGAGGTAAAAGCAGTTTTATTTTGTTAGTTCTTATTATCTGATATTTACATGCTGGATTCAATCTTCTACAGATTATCTCTGCAGTTCGTGCTGGAATCCCGGATGAGTTGCGTGGACAGCTTTGGAAAGGCTTTTCTGGTGCCACAGATCTTCAGCGACGGGTGGAGCTAAAGCATGCCATTCGCAATGCTTCCAAGTCGTCTAACGTGTTCCGCATGCCACGAGAATCTTCTAGTAGGAGTGGGTTCAAGTCACCGACAGCGACAAAGCACGCGATTTATGAAATGTGCTCTGCAGCTATTGACGCAACGAAGATGGATACACCTGAGAACCAAATGCTTTTCTCTCGCTTGTGTGCATTGGCACTCCAGGAAAGTGGGCACATGACCATCGGCTCGCGTCCAAGCGAATTGCATAATCTTACAGGCCGGTTTGGTCGCGCTGTTTCGGATGCATCGAATCCATCGGATCAATACAGCGAAGGCCGCGGGTCATTTTATGATGATGAGCGAGACTCAATGGATGATGATGATGCCGAACAGATTGAAATGGAAGAAGTTAAAACTGGCAACAGGTCATTCAGTAAACGCGCATCAGCACGAAATACGCTTAAGCAACTTGAAAAAGGCAAAATGGGCAATTATGTGTACCCTAGCGACTATCTTGCGGCAGATTGGGAGTTGGCATCACGGCGTCGATTACTAATCGCAAGCTCCCGCTACAAGTAAGTTGACGACGAACCGGTGATGGATATCTCGTGGATATTTGACTATATATGTAGCTAATACTTATCATCGTTTTCGTATTCAGTCCGTATTCGCATCCATTTCCATGGCGAGTGTCTTGTCTACTGCTGGCTTACGTTGAGGAGGAAAACGCATTTTGGATCATTAACAGGTACAATTTTTTTACAATTGGCGGATGCACTCCCACTTGCGAAGGATTGTTATTTGTGCTTAACTGATGCGGATGCGTTCGCGTATGATTGACAGCATAATTGATTCACTTCTCCCGGGTTACTTCCATGGCTACCGACCAGCTTTGCAAATCGATGTGGCAGCATTTACTGCGCTGCTGGAAGATCGCTTGCCTGCTCTCGCTTCCCATTTAACTACTCTAGATTTCCCTCTTGGTCGACTAGTTGAACGCTGGTTTTTGAGTTTGTTTACTGCATCACTTATTCCTCTTCCCACGGTACGAATTCCTGCATAAAATACTTCTCAGATTATATTTTCTGAACTAACTGGTTCTCATCAGGTTCTTCGAATATGGGATGCATTTTTCATTCGTGGTGCACTTGTGTTCTACGGAGTCGGGCTCGCATTGCTATTTCGTGCGGAGGAAACACTATTTCATGCCAAAAGTGCGGCTGAAGCCGAAGAGTATTTGCGAGCTAGCGAGCGCAACTGTATCGATGCAGATGCGGTGTTTTCGCTTGTCTTTAAAGACGATCTTACTATCCCATGTACGCCATTTGTTAGTGCTGCTACTCCATGATCGCTGTAATCTAATTAGATTGTGCATTTTCATGATTATCCCAGGGCTTTCGGATGAACAACTCGAAAAGCTGAGGTCCACACATCGGCATCGAGTAATGGAGCAGGTATCGCAGAAAGTTGGGTATTTCAAAGATAAGCTGGGCATTCTCAAGCTTACACAAGACCTCGGCTCGCGCTGTCAGGCTGTTGCCAAACAGTTCCTTAGTGACCGCAAAGTTGTTAAGGGTGCTCTAGCTCTAAGTGCCACAGATCGTGATAATGATGAGGAAGATCCCTACGACATGTACGGGCTTGACGAGGACATCAACGACCTAGAACTTGGCTCTGACGGTGACAAGCTTGAAGACTCATTTCAAATGGCTCTGCACTTACTGCTTGAACAAGTAAGGGAGTCTTCTGCAGCGGCTGAGTCGCTTGCAGTAGAGCTCGGCCAACGGCAAGCTAAATGGTTGGCCGCATCTAGTCAGGTCGCTGCATGTCCACTTGCCCGACCACCCACGCCAGACTCGCATAGCTGGCTTTCGCAAGTTAAAGAAGGCAAAATCTCGGGAGCTGGCCACGATGCATCTTCGCTCAGTTCAGATGAATTCCATTCTGCTTCTCGCATCATTGAAATTTCCGGCATGGTTTTTGATACGGGAGAAGCTCGTCTTCCAACCAAGGATACTTCAGGAAGTGGAAGTGACAGCTGCATCACTGGCCAGCGTAGCTGCCTGCTTGTGGAAAGAGAGGATATGGGACTATCGGATCGCCATCTCGCTGAGATGTTTCTGTACGCACTCGTATCATCGCTGAAGGCACTCTGTGCTGTCCGTCTGGAATGCCTGGGTGTGACGTATCGATTCCTGTGGCATGGTGGGTCCTGGTTGAAATCTGCTGTCGAATATCCTTCATTCTCCACGATGACAGAAGCTACAACAACTCCATCAAGGAGCGGTACGCCGAACTCGCGGCAACCTGTTCATGCCAAAACTTCATCTGGATCATCCAGTTCATCAAAACGACGTCCTCGCGCAATGGACGACTCAGCGCTGTCTGGTCGTAGACGCGGTGACTCAGGCGTAACTACGCCAAAACGAGGGGGGCGACCTACCACACGAAGTTTTTATAACCCGAGCAAGTCGCCACGACTACGCCCTAGCTTTTCTTCCGGTGACTTCGCGGTGTTGGAGTATGCTGGTGGAGGTGGGGGTACCAACTTGTACGATGACCCGATTATTGAAGGTGAGCCTGCTCCATCATCACCCACATACGCTGAACAACTCGTAGATTCGATCGACTACCCTGTCACACCAATGTCTCCACTTGCGCAAGAGGGCAACACTGCTGGATGGGGCTTTTCTCTCGGCCGTGGCCTCGATCGCTGCGCGGCCTCAACGCTGGATACGTCAAACAAACCGTTGCTGGCAGCATTCACAGCGCGCCACCAGGAGGGCGAGCATGTTTTCCGGGAGTCACACAAGCGGTTGCTCAGTGGCCTTGGGAAGTTCTTGCGCCTCGAATACCGCGATCAGGATTGGGCGCTGCGTGAACGCGCACTCACCATCGAGCGTGAACTGCAGCAGGAGCTCCAAGAGGTTGAAGCTGAAGTTCATGGAGCTCAATGGCCCCAACACTAACGATGTTACTTTAATACAGCAAAACATGATAACGTACGATTCCTTCGCCATAATCAAAGCTGTGTGCGTGGGCCCTTGATTCCGTTACTACTTGGTAGCGCTCCCACCACAGCACCAATCTCGCTGGTGAACGGATCCCCGATACTATCGTCAGCATGGCTACTGGTGTTGCTACTAGAGCGCTTAAAGAAATGGGGTGACTCGGCAAACGGATTGTCGGGGTCGTCGTTGCTGAGCACACGGATACCCAGTTCCTCCATGATTTCTGTTACCGCGAGCCAGACTTCAGACTTTAACATGGCGTATTTCCGTGCGTCCAGTTCATCAGTGTATGAATACACACGAATGGTGTAGAGTTCCTCCATCGCCACGAAAAAGAGGCGTTCCCACTTCTCGCCATGCCGCAAATCCGACAGGTTCTCTTCATGGGACGTTAGTCCTACATGCAGTGACTGCAGCATGCTCTCAAGGCGGCGGAGAGCTTGACGCAACGTTTCCACCGGCGTTGCACGAGAAACTCGAACGTGCAAATCCACATCACGTTTAGGTCGCTGCGAAAAGTTGATCATAGGCTTATAGAGAAAGAAGCTGTTGGGTACATAAAGTGTCGTTCCATCAAGGCTTACCACAGTCGTGTAGCGCAGTGATACGCGATGCACGAATCCTTCAGCATCTCCAACGCGAATGAAGTCATCAATCTTGAATTGCGCATTAAATGCAAGGAACAGACCACCCACAACATTGTGGAAAGATGGTACAAAACCCAGCGCGATAGCCAGCCCAATCACGCCAAGCACGGAGTACTTGAGAGTAGCACTATCACCCAAAGCTGACGAATAAATGATCAATGCAATGATTAACATCGTTGTCAACCGAAGGATCTATCAGCAGTTCTGCATTAGCACTGAGGTAGAATTCAGTCAACAACCTGCAGACTCGTACCTTGACCGACTCCGATATGACCATCTTCTTGGAAAAGTCTCCATTAGTGCCAACAAACCTCCTCACAGCTAGCTGTATTAATCAAAGCAAGAAATAATCGAGACATTTAGCTCAATTTTGCAAGAAGAGACAATAGCATCCAAACTCACACTCTGGACAACGTTAAAGAGCGAGTAGAGCCAATAGAGGAAGAAAATTCCCCAAATGTACGTAGGGAGATGGCAGAAGAACTTGGTCAGCTCGGATACTTTGAGCGCCAGCAGCACCAACGACGTCGAAATGAGGTACGACGTGGAGCCTGCACATGATTCCCGAAAGTCCTCGGCCACACTGCATAAGAGTGAAGTAAAGGTTAAGTACCATCTAGACTTTATAGCTTTGCACTAGTGCCTACTGATGCATGAACGGCAGCTTGGTGAGCACGAAGATGAGCAGTCGAACGAGCACGCGAGGTAGGAACGTGGCGAAGAAGACCATCACGGCAGCCACCACCAGCTGCGGGGCCTTCGTGCTACGCCACCACTCGGGCAGACACGACACGGACGAGCAGTCGTCATCGCAGCCGTCGTCGGCGCCTACAGCGTCCACGTAGAGCACCGCAAGCAGCAACAGCAGCTTGGACATCGTATTGTGATCGTGCAAAATACCGGTTTACCGCGGAATTGCTAGTTCGTCTAAAGGTGTGTATCCGAACTAGCAGATTTTACCTGTATGCAGAGAAAAACGCTAATTTGTCTAGAAGTGTATGGCAAAAACGCTACTTCGACCAAAAGTGTATGATTGTACTGATATATTCAGCCTCACCATGAAATTTGCTCAACATGTGTCTGATCATTGTAGACATTGTCGTATTGCCTGTTGGTATGAATAATCTATACGCTCCTCATAGCGAAAAGGGATTAACGCTAAATGACCAAACTATACACACTCCTTTATAGATGCAAATGCGGAATCTGGATTGATGATCGAGTTCGTAACTACGTCTGTGTCAGCTAAGGCCAAACGTCGTGTGGGCCGAGTTGCTGCAAGGATTTAACGCAACCGGTCATGATATTGCCAACAAAATGTCGTTCAATGTGTTGATCACGGGATGCTGCAACTTTGCTCCAAAACAACCGCTTGAGACAAGAGCAAAGTGAAAGAGGATCAACTTTATCTATTTCGTCATGGTGGCAAGTAATTCTTTGCCTGCTAAATTCGACATCTTGGGTTAGCAGGGTTGTGGAAAATGTGATTGTGATTGTAAGAGTGTCGAGATTGTCAACCACAATTTTGATTGTGGGGAAGAAGCATTCCTCAATCACAATCTGTGAGTGTGCTCTATAGTATAAAGCCAATTAGCCAATTAACCCAGAACGTCGTAGCGCATTCCACCAACCATTTCGCTGAAAGCACTCACTCCACCAACCAGATCGCTGCAAGCGAGTCTCGAGGAGAAAACTTCGCCACTTCTACCAGATATTCACGCCATTTCGCGCCATTTCACCCTCGCACAATGATCTAGTACATTAACGATTGTCGAGATCATTGTCTAATTTGACACCAGGCCACCAACTTCAGCCCGCATTAACTACCAGCATGAAGAACGCCGACATCGTGACGTATCTATTCAAGGATCCGACTGCCACGCAGCGCACCTGTCGCCTATGCAACGAGGCAGTGAAGCAAAATAAACATGCTGTATACAAGAACCTCATCACACACCTCAGCAACCATCATACCGGCTTTGACACTGTTGCTGAGGAGTGCGGAAGAAGGGTTGCTCTCCTATAAGCTGCATGTTCGTCCACAGGGATCCTGCGGACACGTGCGGCTGGATGAAGTTCGTTGCTTCCCGTTTGCTCACGTTGATGATCCTGCTGTTCTCTCCACCGTTCGTTTCAAAGCGATGGACCGCCCTACACTCCTGAAGAGGATGACGGCTCTAGTTGGCATTGTTGATCGCAAAATTTAAGACACAAGCTGGAACACGACCGATAACTGCAGCGGCGACTGATAAGGAGTCTAAGCGCAAGCGTGCTGCCGAAGCGCTCGACGAGAAAATCAACAAAAAGGCTCGCAAACGAACTGCTCAACAATCCAAGTATATCGACCAACTGGATCTACTCAACGTCGGTTGTAGTTGAGCGCTTCTTTTCCACTGTCACGAGCACCGTCGGGTACTTTCGAAAGAATATGAGCACCATCACACTCGAAACAGTAATGTCTCTAAAGCTGAACTGGGACCTCGTTACACTTGCCGACGTTTCTGCGGCGATCAGCCACTCGAAAGACACCGCCGTAGTGTAGACGCGCGAGGACAATATAGTGCAATCTATAGTATGAGTATTGTTAGGTTTGCAATAGCGGAGTAAGAGGTTCAATCAATCTACAATCTATATTTACCCAGCTCTGTTGGGTGAGCAAGTTAGATTTGTCGTCAAATCTGACTGCGTAAGAATCACCAACACTATAATATTCGAGCGCGCATGACTGCAATATCCTAAGCTGTTAAACTAATTTAGAATATGATATACCTGTGCAATACATTGCAGCGATGCGATATTTCGTCGGGTTGTTTCGGGGTATCAGTTCGCACTCCGGGCTTTCCGGTGAATTCAGCCATTGGTATTGCTCTCTTATGCCAGTCTTGTTACCACGTTCTTCTCGTAAACATTATTCATAGTAGCTCAAAACGCGTCGCTTCTGTGATACTTTCATAATGCTCAGACCCGGACATATTTCCAAATTACATCTGGCCGCTTTACTTTATCTTTACTGTTGCTAGTTCAGCTTCCAGTTTCGTCACTATTGTCCACGACAGTAGTCATTGGGCCAACATGTTGCCGTCTGTATCTCCTAGGATTTGCAAATATATAAGGGATATTGGAGCGTGTTGATTCCGAAAATGAGGTCAGATTTGTCTAATCCGCAATCGTTTTGGAGCTACACGCGATTTAAAAAGGTGTCTCCCTAATGAAAATAGTTTCGGAAGAAGGGTTGAGTTTAAGGGATGATGATAGGCCTAGAGCTCGATTCATTTGGAAGTACACGAAAAACTACGATATGACGGGCATTGACAATCCTCGCAGACACCAGCATAGCATCTACCATGCTGTGGGAGAATATGTCTTTACCACTCTTCCTGTATCGCAGCTTATTATCCGCCAACCATTTTTCCAGCGATATGGTTTACATTGCAATAGGACTTGTCCAAAACCTTCTGTCTGTCTTGGATTAAATACTCCATGCTGGCAGGAAGTCGACTTGCTAGTTTTTTTTCTAGATAGCTCCACCAAATGCCGCGTTACCCGGTGTATCAGCAGCAATATGTCGCTTTTTACCGACGATATAGTAAAAGTTGAGCTCATTCACGGTCAGCCATGAATTCATCCTTTATAATTACTGGGTAATTAGTGAACAGTTCACAAACACCAAATCTGTCGGCGCTATGACTCCCACTCCAGTACACTGGATATCGATGGAGTCGCTTGTCAGAGAGCTACCTTTCGCGGTTTTTGGGACATTTCCAGTAGTGTTTGGTTCATTTTCTTGCGCCTTGGGAGCGGCGAGCCGCGCGCCTTCGCGCTTTTCATGAATGGGATAGTACTGTTGATTTTGCGCCTTTGATGGAGTGCAAATTAGTTTTAGTTAGACAGGTGGAGCATTATACGCTGTCCACTCAATTCTACGTAGCTAGTATTCGCTAGATAAATGAACATTCTCGAATTTAACTCGCTAATATAAATTTGCACTTTGTATGGGGCCCCGGCTATGGTAACGAATGATGCCGGCTTTTGCGTTTGCTGGCCTTGTATGTCGTTGCTGTTGTCCGTACAGCACATTGATGCTGTGACTGATAGGGAGTGATGCGTGCAGTGGACGGAGAGCAACCTGTTTAAAAACTACCACAAGGGCCCTGACAGGCGCGCCATTGACCAATTTCCGACAATTTTCGGGCGCTAGACCACTGAGTGACTTAAATAAAGCTTGTGACTGGTTGCAACAGCTTTCATCACTGTAGTAAAGCAATTGCGGACACGGATCCGATTTTTCTCCAAATGATATTGATTTTGTCCAGCCTGCTGAGAGTTTTCCTATTCAGTATCAATGGACACTGGAGTACCATATGTGAGAATTCTCTGAAATTTATTTCAGAGCTAAGAGGCGGTGCCAGAACTCGCGCGAGTTTACAACTTCACATTATCCTTCAAAAATATATATGTGTTGAAGGGATTTAGCCATAAATCAGCTCCTTTGTAATATGATAACTTGCGCTAAGCCATAAATTACGTGGATGTTACTTGTGTCGTCCACCTCAGCTAAGTGCGAAATTAATTAGCCATTAAAATGGATCTGATGTTGCACGAAGGTCTGCCGGTGAGGTATCGCTTACTAAACCTAAAAGAACTCAAAATTTCAGAGCTTCCCTTCGTGCGACGCACGACTTTCAATCGCAATTTTGAGGCCTTTCTACATGGCGAGTGAATGCAATGTATGAACTCGTCGTGGTAACTCGCATATTAGGCTAGCAGTTCCATCTTGATGGTAAGTGGAAAGAAGCACAGCTGAGTAAGTCGTTGCAAATCATCATAGAGCGCAATCGAGAAGGGTTTTGCAGAGGATGGCGTGAAGCCAACTCATCTGGTAGTGTATAGTTTTGGATACTCAAATGAACATCGCTTTTCACCGCTTTAATTATACACCGCAATTAGTCATCCACAAGAAATAGTCATACAATTTTTCCACTTGACCATCATGAAATACTTCCAATGGCTGCGAACGTTTGCCAATATTTTATCGCTTAGATGCTCAGCTACATGAACAAGATTTCTGAACCGGTGTCAGGCAGTCGGGATGTAATCGAGCGCTTCAGAATGACAGTGGTCGGGTGTCGGATGATTTCTACGTGTTGAACTGGCAGTCCAATGATCGTAAAATCGCTTCGGGGTCGCTTCCGACAAAAATGTGTGGATTCCAGTTCGAATCAATACAGTTTGTGATCGAGTTTCTGGCAGTGAAGAATTTTTGCGAGGGTGATTTGACCATCGCCACACGTTTCTAAGTTATTTTGAAGTATCGCAGGAGCTCAGGCCACCCCTCTTCACAAGTCTGAGTAAGACAGTAGCTTTGGAATCGAATTTCGTCTGTGTATTACTGAAGAAGCAACAAAAGCAACAAAAGCAACATACAATTCACCATATGTTTACAGCACCACAGTAGGAGATTAAAACAGGTGCATGCTCCTTTGCATGTCCTCCCTACGAATAGATGAGTTTGCCATCTTCAGGTAGAACTTGGTCGTCGGCAGACCTTACAATGCGTGAACTTGACAGAGAAATGCTTTAGCAGAGGGGAATGCATACTTGAGAATGCACCACTCAACGAAGTCCATACCAATTACAGCAGTTTGGAAGTTGTTTCATGACGGATTATGGCTTGAAAAACTCCACGATGTACAGCATAACTACTGTGTTCTAGTTAGGGACCAAGAAGTCATTTACGGGAATGCACGTTCTCTTACCGAGACTACCTATAATTCACACTTGGATCGCTTACTGGTAGTCGAACCCAGGCTAACTGTAGAGTGTTTTTGGTTTGTTGCGGGCTTACAATGATATCGGGTTTTGAGAAGAAATACACTGTCAATAGTAAACTATTGTCTATATTCAGCATAAAATACAAATGTTAGTTCCCCACACATGCCTGTCTAGATTATCCGAATATTCCGATTGATGTCAGTCGAGGGAATTTTCATCTCCATCGACAAACCTAAATCATGTCGGATTTCAACCTCAATTCCATTGGGCTACAATACACATGCACTGCTACCGTCCCTTTTGATGCCCTTGTTATCGACGTCGCTAGTTGCTCCAGCAGAAGGAAACTCATTGTCATCACTCATGGCGGCACCTTGACATCGATGTCACTTTTGACAACAGTATCATTTGTAGCTGCCACCATCACCGTCTTCACGACCTTCGATTTCTTGAATGTCAACACGACAACGTGTCGGTAACACATTGGGTCATGCAACATGAGATACCTCGTATAGTTATCTGTAGCAACACGCAGTATCTTCTCCACATTTGCACGATACACGTCCTTGGCCATCCCCTCATTTAGCATTGAAGCAGTCTACTCTATCATCCCCTTTGGGGTGGTTGAAGTGGGTCTTATTCTTGGGTGTCATAACCTTGCGCACCGCTATCTTCACCACCATTTGTTCTCAGCCATTCTATTTTCGTTTTGAAGTAAGGGAGATTGCTGTGAAGTGGAGTGCTACTATCTTCATATTAAAAGTTTAGTCTTTAGCAAAATTCACAGTAATACATTTCATTATTTATTCTTAAGTGCCATAATTACCAGTTATGGTGCTCATAGTACGTAATCGTATTGTGGCTATGATGCAGTAAATACTCCCCAACGTGCCGAACGTCTGTCGATTTGTCCAGACTTTTAAGAATCTGTTTGATATTTAGGGCATATGGTACTTCAACGTAGGGCTAAAAGCACTCCGAATTAACGTAACATGTCAGTTCGAAATCCTAAAACAGCTGCGCTCACAGTTTTTAGAAGGGGTGATAGAAGATTGTAAATACATATTGACTAATGGCCTGTTGGTATATATAGTCTCCAGTGGCCGAAGGAACTCCGTTATCTTATACGTAACTACACGCTTACCTTTGTCTTTAGGGAACCCGCGCTGTTGACGTCATTCCTTTGTTACTTCCTAGCTGTTCTCCGTCAGGAAGGCGAGGTTCGAACTGCTATCTGCACGCTCGTGATCCTCCAACAGGAGCCCAGTTACTCCTACGAGAGGACACTTTCGTATCTGTCTGAGTTTTACCCATCCCCGCTCACAAAGCCCCTGACTTCACGTCACGCCTTTCCTGCCATCTCGCCCTTCTCTATACTTCTTCACTCTTATTTCGACTGGGTCAGTCCTCTTGTCCATCCATCCAGTTACTTCCGAACCCAGTGACAATACCTTTTGGTTCACTTTCTCAATCACATTGCACCCACGTTCCTGCCCCGTTACCAATCATGCTCACTGTTAAGTCGGCCAGTTTAACTTGCGGATTTTGGTCGTGTCCCTTGTTCAAGTGACAAGGCACCCAACTACAATGGAAGGCTACTAGAGACTTTCGATTCCACTGGTTCCCATGTAGCGTCTTTAATCTGGTCGAGAAAGACGCTATAAACATATGAAAACCAGTTGAGATCCGATCTAAAGTTCATCCTGCCACCAATATCTGGCACTGAAGTTTCTTTATCACGCTTTGACGACCATCGAATTTATGGACGACGTGACCATCAATACCGACAAGGGCTTGTTGACGCCTTGGTGCTTGACACCGATCCCACGCGGGAGTAGTGCAGATAAATAATTAGGACTATGGCGGGAGGCCATGAGGGTTGTGGCGGGAGCCGGGCACCTTGGTTGTGTAGGCATAGAGCTTGAGTACAGTTTTTCATGCAGAGCTCATGCCTAACCACACATACGTGTCAAAATACGGAGTATCTCGTGGAATACATCCCTTCCGAACGGTTCTGATCACCGATAGCGTGTCCTCCTCGCCGTATCTACTTCATGACAGAAGACCGGAAGCCAGTAGCTGTCTGTCTAGTTCAACATAACGCTTCATATGTCAGCTACCCAAGGGATCTTTATGCTACCTAGGTGCCGGTGGCAACGCGCATCTAAATTGACTGTCATTGCTGTTAATGTATGTAGCAAGAATAACTTAGCAGTACACCAATGGTGATATTGTACGACATGTATAATCAACGTGTTTGATTATTAATAGGTATGGTGAAACATCATGTAGGAAATGTAATCATCATAATCAAGTACTTTGATTATACATTTCGTAACCATTCTATTAGGTAATTAAATCTAGCGTTGATAAAATGGAACTTCACGCCACTTCATTGGCTGCTAACCCTGTAGATTAACCAAATTACAACCACAATCATTCTGCTCCACTTCAACATTTCTATGTGGCCCACACACTCATTTTCACCAAAGCCAATTTTACCAGATTCAAATTTTAGTTGAAGAGCTCAAGCGATGCGATCGTGGTTCTACACCAAGTGAGTCCATTTCGTCTGTGCACCAGCTACATTCTAACCTACACACCCTTCAGATATGGAGGCCCTGCGGTCATGCAAACGGGCGAGCAGCCGGACCCTGAACTGCGCGGACCAAAGGACGTCGTGGTTAAAGTTCACGCAGTCGCGCTCAACCCCGTATGCTCTACACTTGTGTGCTGCATTCCACAACATTCTGCTGACTGATGCAATGCTTTTGGTATCTGAAGATCGACTACAAGCGACGTCAAGGCGTTCTGAAGATGCTACTACAGGAGACTTGGTGAGTAGCTCCAGTGTGTGGTTGGACTGTGCTGACGGGATGATACAGGCCACATATTGTCGGGTACGACTTCTCAGGTGTCGTGACCAATTGTGGGGATGAAGTGGACAAGGTTTGCCCTGGGTGACGAGGTGTTCGGCATGCTACCACATGGTAGCAACGGTGCATTGGCGGAGTAGGTTCTTCCACAGCGAACTGAGACTACAGTTTGTTAACATGTGTGTGTTTACTGCTGCAGTTTCGTCGTGGTGCAGGCGGACTACATCGGCAAGAAGCCTGTGAATCTGACGTGAGAACGTGTTGTTGGTTTTGGTGTTGATTACGTGCTTATTGTGTATTGGTTGTAGTCATGTAGAAGCTGCGGCGTTGCCTCTAGTGGCGCAAACTGCCATACAGAGCTTCCGACTGGGACAGCTGACTGAAAATAGGAAGGTACTGATCACGGGTGGTGCGGGTGGTGTTGGATCGATCGCTATTCAGATCGCCAAGGCTGTTTACAAGGTGAGTCGTCGACTTGTTTGGATGTTATCACTTCAGTGAGCTGGATCTATCTACGTTGCAGGCTCAAACTGTAGCAACTACCGCGAGCACAAAGAAATTAGAGAGGATGCGGCTGCTTGGTGCCGATGAGGTGGTGGACTACGGACGTGAGCGTTTTGAACGTGAGCTGGCAGAGTATGACTTCGCTTTGGATTGCACTGGAGAGGTACTCGCTTCCAATCAGTATGAGCTTTGGAGATGGCTAATACTGTTATTTGTAGGCCAGACAGTGCTTCAAGTGCGTTACACGTGGCGGTGCAGTCGTGTCGATCTCGGAGACACCGACACGGAAGTCACTTTCAACTAGTGGTGACCATCAAGGTTTAAGCGCTTCGTACTTCCTTGGGGTTATCCTGGACTGCCTGAACAGCTCAGTGGCGCGCCGTGCCCGTCAAGCTCAAATCGCGTACGAATTCTTGTTTTCGGTGGCTGATGGTGCGATTATGGACGAGATCCGCGAACTCGCCGAGCAGCGCACAATCACACCTGTGATCGACAAGGTTTTCCCATTCGAAAAAGCCAACATAGCAATGGAATATTTGGAGGCAGGTCATGCCATGGGGAAAGTGGTTGTGCAGCTTGTTGAAACTACGAAAGCGCACTGAGATGATATTTCTCGGAACACTAGAAAGCATTGGCAAACAAACTCATTGTAGTTGAATTTGAGCATACATTTTCTATTAACCAACGTGATATGGTTCACTTAATGAGGTGTGCTGCCGTACCGCGGGGTTCTCTTACGTGATCGCGTACTGTACATTGCACGAGGAGTGGCATCTGCTGCTAGAACGGCGTCCGTGGCGTCGACCTTCTCCGTCTTGCGGCTTTGCGAGTTGAGTACGAGACAAGTGCCCCCAATGACGAGGGTAGCTCCCACAAAAGTAAGTGGCCCAGGCATAGTATCGACGCCCATGACAATGCCCTGTGCCGTGGCCACAATAGGCTCCATCAGACATACAACAGACACAACGATCGGATCAAAATACTTCATCACGCCAATATAACCCATCGTGCCAATACCGTCACAGATGAAGACGAGGTACAGAACCATCAGCAATCGATAAATGGACGGGCTCAACCATCCAAACACACCATTATAAGGATCCATAGAGAGACTCAGCTCTTGACCAGTCATCAGCATGTATACAAGCAGGGTCATGGCCGACGTAGCTGTAAGACCACACAGGAAAACAAGCAGGTGCATATGCGGACGCACCTTCTTCGCCAACGTAAAGTATAGCGCTCCTCCAGCAGCTCCAGAAAGTGCCATTAGATCTCCTGCCGCCGAGGCTGACACAATATTGGAGCCTCCAGTGGTCGTATCCATAGCGGTGATACCGCCGCCAACAACACCAATGGCGGCACCTAAAGCCTCAAACGGAGCTACGGGTTGGCGTTGTGCAATCTTCCAGAACACAAGCAACACGGAGTGGGCGTTGTTGAATAGCGTAGCATGACCAACTGAAGTCATAGCGAGGGCAACACAGTACGATCCAAGAAAGAACGCATAGGCGACACCAGCTACGAGAATGGAAGGAACCAGCTCCTTCCAGCTAGGTCCACTAGGTTCGTCATTATCGCGGAAAAGAATCATCATCGCGAAAGGAAACGTGGCCATCGCTGTAGCAGTGTTTCGCCAAAAAATGCGAATCACAGGCGTTACCACACCGTCTATCTCATCCAAAGCAACACCCACAGATGAGATCGTGAACAGTGACGACATCAGCAGTATGTAGCCGATGATTGGTGCCTTGCGCTTCACCACAACAGTCACCTCAAGATTTTCTTCGTATCCTCGTGTGTTAAGCTGGATCTGAGTGATATCGGACGGCAGAATTGTCGCCTTGTGTAGAGGTGTCAGTGTTGCCCGCGGAGTGATTAAACTCGCTGAAATGGATGCTTCATCCTCTTCATAATCCAGTTCATGACGACCAGGAACTGCCAGCAAATACTCTGACATACCTGAACCAGGAGGCAAGACGCCAGACGGATCACCTGAGGTCATTTCAATCAGGTACGCGTGGTGTTTAGAGTTTACCTCCTCGACCGTCTTGGAAGTCTCGTCATCCATTGGGAAAGAAAGCACAAAAGGTGATAACTCGTCATTTTCAAACGCGGAGCCCTTGCTGTCCATAAACGATCGTGCGAATGGGGATCTCGCAGAGCGACTCGACCAAAGCCCTTTCGATCGCGCACTATATGACAGCAGTGGTCGGGATTCCGAATCGTAGTCACCGCTGGGGGTTATCCCTTCCACATCCACATCAGCCTCGTTGTCTTCATCCTCCAGATAATCTGCGTTGCCTACACCCACTACGAAACCTTTGAAAAGTTTTGAGTTGTCTGTGTTACCAGCAACACGGAGTGACATATCCGGGTCAGGAGCCGATACTCCGATAACCACATTCTTTGTAAGCGATGGGTCTCCGATGGGTGTAGAAGCCAAAAAGACTGTCCATGGAGATAGCTTAGCGGTGCCATCCGTGTCTTGAGTGTACGCCAGCTGCTCCTCTGTTTCAATACTGAACCACGTTTCTCCAGCCGTCGGGAGGTACGTCAGACGACTTGAAGTCGAACCTGTAGACTTGATAGTAAAGCTATCAAGTGCTTCAGCAAGGGAGAAGTAGTTCTTCTGTCCAGCAAGCGCATCCAACGCGTCGAAAATGCCTGGCGAGCTCAAGAACAGACCGGCATCAATACCATCGTAGATGTGCAGATCACGACCGATGTGGGTCACGTGCTGGTGATCCTCATTAATCTTCACCTTGACTGTTGTCGGTGGTAAACCCGTCAACTCGGCAATATCCGTCTCCACCAGCACGCACGCGACTGCGTCACCCAGTTGATACGCCGACAACTTGGACACCACCGACTTGTCGAAAATATGATCAGCCGTATGAATCAAGAATGGCTCTGGTCCCGGGAACATGCTCCTCGCTGCGAGAATTGAGCGGGCGTGTCCGTCATCATTGTTCCGTCCTAAGTCCAAAAACTCGATCTTCATCTTGGTGTAGAACGGTGTCTGCTTAACTGCAGCCATAATCTGTCCTCCCGCTGCAGCAACGGACACCACCACACGCTCCACACCAGCAGCATATAACTGCGTGAGGATGTGACTGATAATGGTTTGTTGGCCTAACTGAATGAGGCACTTGGGTCTCTGATTCTCATCCAAATTACCAGGCCTCACTGCTGCAGTGAGTAGCACTTGGCGCACTGTAGGGCGTTTGGATGTGGGAGTCACTGCCAGTGCGAGAGGCGATCGCACAGCTGTGGGACGTCCAGGAGGAAGTGGAGGCAGTGCACTGGAGCGAGGAGGAGCTGGACGGGAGCTTGGGGCTTCATCGACGTCCACGGCAACTTGGTCCTGCGTCTGAGACGACGGAGCGTGGACAGCGTCGTGTCCTACAGTCTCGAAAGGGACGTTCTCGCCTGCATCGACGATGACACCCTGGATCTCGGAGCGTGTGGGGTCGGCCTGGAATCCAGATAGCAATTCCGTCTCGGGGATACGCAGCAATTGACTCACTCGCTGCAGATCCAGCGCGTAGACGGCAGTAGGCACTTCGGCCTCTACGTCCATGGGTCGTCGTTGCACCACCATGTTGCACAGACTTGGGGAGACTTGAGGAATGGGCAGACCAAGGGGGACTGAGGATTCAAGGGTAGTGGTGGGTGAGTAACGGTTGAGTTGACTTGATTTTTGTATGGATGAGTTACATGTGGCTGCAGCAAAGCGCTGGTGTTGAGTAGCCAATGTAGGCGATATTGAAGCACCTGACCCTGTCAGATGGAGGTCAAGTGCCAAACGGCTGCGGTACGAGACTCTCGTTCAGATTCGACGACACCATATGAAACAGTCAAGCTCTCTCATGTTCGTATTTGGCTAAAATTAATTTAACTGGTGCACGAATACAACTCGCACCGACATTTTCATCATGCGGCCATGCAAAAACAGAAAGACATTGTGCTTCATATTTTCCAGTTACAAACTAATGTCACGCGTTGCTCGGGAAGCTCTTGTAATCTATGATAGATTACTGGGATAGATTTTATCGCCAGGGTGCTTCAAATGTAGCTGTGTGTTGTGAGAGAAGCCAAAATACCGCATCATATTAGTTTCCAAGATCAAACAAGTCGATTGTCGTGATTACTAATAGATATATTGACCTTCAACAAGGTTTTAAAGATGACATTTCATCACCTTACGTTCTGAGAGTCTTTGTTTACTTCAAGCGGCTTCGACATAAAAAAATCGATGGGAATTGGAGCCGTAGAGATCTTCACTTGGTCTCTTCCACCAACTTTGATTAACTGAGTCAGCAAACATGGCGCACGACAGCTCAGCAAAAACCATAAATGAAGTGTTGGTCAAGATGCGCAAGATAGACGGAATAGCGGCAGAAATGGATCCCTCGTTACGAAATGTTGCTAGGGATCGTCCAGTTCAAGACGGGGTTTCTAAGGCGCGAATCACAGTATGCATGATTTGTGAACGTTTCGGCGTGAGGTGGAGGAAAATGCTCCAGGCAGTGGAGTTGATCTTCCGTTGAACCCTACAAGCACAAGAAGACTCAGCATGTAAAGGTATTTAAGCGTCTTGGAGTGATAACCACAAGACAGCATGCCGATAGGTGGTATGAAGCTCTTGATAGATTATTTTCGCAGGTAGGATCTTTCGGCGGTATTAGTTGGTCACGGCGTTGGGTAGGATATGATAATTACGTCTGACATTTTTCCAGGTCTTTACTTAAGCCATGTTGATAAGCGGATAGTGCATCTTGGTGCCATGTGTCACCGATGAGAAATAACTACCGTAGTTGAAAGTGCGAGTCGACGATAACTAACTCCGGTGGACAAGTGTGAATAGGTTGATAGAAGTGTCGAAACGGATAGCAAATAACATACCAATGAACCAAAATAGATAGCAACACTAGTGGTTTCTGGATCTCTACGTTTAATTCTGTTGATAAAGGATGACGGGTTCACACGAGCACCTTGCTTAGAGGAAGCGTTCTATCAAGAGTTTACAAACTCTAAGGTCGTGTTCGACTTGCAGCTAAAGCAGCTACTTTGTGACATAAAATAGCTGATTGGGCCCGTACTATAAATAATACTCCTGTCCTTCGATGTGCACATTAAGTTGTAGGGTTTTAGCGTAATATCAATTAGGGGATAATTACTACGATTTACTTTAGCGTTAAAACCCCATTTTCGGCCAATCAAAAAATAAGGACGCGTTCGCTTAGGACAGGAGTAATACGGTAGCTGTTTTGGCAAAAACGACAAAAAACAAAATAGCTGTTTCGGGTCGGAAATAGCTGGTTCTGAAATACACGTTGGGATGTTATTCACAACCAGTCATTTTGCCAACCTTACACCAGAAACCATTACCACTCTTGCACCCAACACGGAACGGAAACTCCAGCCAAAAATCCTCGCAGAACCTGGAGTCGCACCGACGAGAGACGAGACCAAACTTCTCGGGTACTACTTGGTTGCATGCAACGTTGTGTCACTGTAAAACACAGGAAGATATCAAGTCAAAAGCATGGACGCAGATATTTTCGCCATTGACGAAGGACGGAATCACTGCCGACAAAGATGAGATCGACTCGCTCGTTAATTGAATACATGAATATATTATATACTAACTCGATATGTGCTAAATTAGACCAGTGTCGCTCGAAGTATTCACACTAGATGACTGAGTACAATGTCTTTAAGCGACTGTGTGAGCTCAGTGGCGCTGGTTGGTGAAGAGAAACCAATTGTCCGACATTCGATGAAGACGGTTGGGAAAAAATTCCCAAGCTCAGCCTCGTCATGCAGTTTTATACATGCGTTTCAGAGCAGAAGGGCTCGCCCATGGCCGTATCTGTGCTCAAATAGCTGAGGACACACGTGCTACAGCTGAAGATGCGGGTACTGTCCAGTAGTTCAATGTTCAGTCCCTATTTGAAGTTGACGAGACTGACGTCACCGAATTGTTGAGGAAGCCACCGACCAGTAAGCTGACCGTGACAGACGAAAATTCTGCTCCAGCGCTTCTGCAGTTTTCGCCTCAGCATCAGCTGCTGAGCGCGTGGGACGTGTGAAGCGCTTTTGCAACGGACGCAAGAAAGCCAATGAAACCAATTCCACGTCTACGGGGATGAAGCAAAGGTGTGCATAGTGTCGTCCATGAAAACCGCTGAAGCCTACTTCTTAATGAAGATGAAACGATGTCTATCAGAGACCATAGTCTGTGATCGAGATCCACGCTTCACAGGAGCGTTCTGGGGCACCCTGTTCCAGCTACTGGGAACTAAGTTGACGATGTCAACTGCGGACCATCCGCAGACGGATGGCAGACGGAGCGCGTCAACCGCGTGCTCGAAGATACTCTTCACAGTATCTGTGCTGAGGCACCTCGGTCCTGGTCGGACCAGCTGCCTATGGTTGAGTTTGCACTCAACAATGCGGTACACGCATGAATGGGGTTTACCCCGTTCATTTTGAATGGGTTACGACACCCCAGGTGCCGCTAACCTTGCGGGGAGGCACCGATGCCTCCGTCGTAAGTGGGGGAGAGGCTCGGAAAGCCTTTTCCTCCCTGGTCTCAGAAATTGAGCCCGAGTCTTTACAAAGCCAATTGTCGTCGTTTATAGACGACAGGCTGACGCTAATCAGCCGGATTAGAGATGCAATGGCATCAGCCCAAGATAGCCAAAAGGAGTACTCAGACAAACATGGAAGAGGAAACTTAAGTGTGTTTAACAAGGGTGAATTTGTCCTGTAAGACACTAAAAACCTACCGCTAAAGGTGGTTAGCCCTGTAGAGAGCAACAAATTGAAGCACCGCTTCATCGGACCCTTTGCGGTCCTGGCCAGACGTGGCGCGGCGTACACCATTGACCTACCAAAGTCAATGGCGATGCACCCGACGTTCTACGTGGGGCGTCTTTAGCCGTATCACGATCCTCGGGGTCCTCCTTCTCAGACGGAGGGAGGCCAAGGTGAGAGCTCACCTCCTCGAAACGAGGCTGAGTCCTCTGGACAGCCGGGGCTGCCGATGTCGAGGCCTGTGATTGATACACAGACTGGTACCCACGCGAGTCATACGAAGGGTATGACGGTACAGAGTGGGAAGAACTCGGGTAGGAACTACACCCATAAACCGAGTGGTACGAATACCCTTGCAGCTCATAAGAGGGCATCCGACCATGCAACTCATGGCTTACAGCGTCTAAGCCTCGACGGAGTTCCTTCAGGGCAGAAGCTGGAACTCGGCGGTCAATACGCCCATGGAGCTCATGAGTCTCACGACCAAGAGCGTCCAAATCTCGACGAAGGACCGCAAGGACCCCCGGCTTGCCAGCCTGAGAGGCAGCTTGACCACCTGGTCCAAGCCCAAGGGCTATCTCGATCGCGTAAACACGATCTCGAAGCTGACGGACCTCGTCGCTTAACAGGGACCCCACAGAGTCCCGACCCGAAGGTGAGAATCCAGAAGGATAAGGCTGAGAAGGAGCCTCGTACTCAAACGCGTGCGAGGGCTCCTCCTGCCCTCCTTGATCGGAACGGTGAGCTCCACAATCATGTGGAGCGGGTCGTCCAGGAGCGGCTGCGCTCTGGGAAGCGCCAGCTGCTTGTGAGGTGGCGGGGTTACCCCTCGTCACAGAACCCGTGGGAGCCGGAAGACCGGCTCCGGGTTGACTGCCCGAAGGCTGTTGAGATTTGGGATCAACAGCCGGGGCGTAAGTAGTCCGCGGCTTCTTAGCCGCCTTACGGTTTACGGTCCCTGGGTTGACGGAACCGTACCCGCGCTCGTCTTGAGCGCTGGACTTAGACTGCTGTCTAAGTCCCTCCATGACGTAGTGGAGTTGCCGCTTAGCAATCAAGTGGGTAAACTCAATGCGAAGATCGCGTTGGTCCAAGGTATCGGACAGCAGACGATCTTCCCGGAATTCTTTCAACTCCTGAACTGTGAAGTTCTTTAGAGAAACCCATCTCCAGAACAGGTCTTCTGCCTGGGTCTGGGTTACGGTGTTCTCGGGCTGTACCCAAGGGTACCCCCAGATGGGGAAGAGCCCACCACGGTCTTCCGGTTTCTTCCGGAGACTCGTAAATTCCTTAAGAGGAATTGTGGTGTTGGGTTCTGACCGTGAGGTAGCGACCCAGTCGCTAGAGGCAACCGCCACAGAACCTTTCGGTGAAAAGCGAGAGTTCACCCCATTGGGGGATTATACTCCCCGCGACAGAGTGACAGAGAAGGAATAGTGACATCCGGGGGCCTCGGCTGGCCTAATATAACCTGGCCGAGGCTTCCTGGACTAGGCCGAGATAGGGCTCTGTACCCATCTCAGATCCCCTGTCTCACGTCTGTACAGTCCCAAATCCGTACTTAAGGGTGAGTTGTCGACCCCTCGGTCGTACTTATTCTGAGACCTCGGAGACTCCTACAGAGATTTGTTTACACTTGATATTTGTATATAGGCATAGGACAAAACATAGGATGACATACAGAGGCTCTCTGAGCCTCACATTAAGCAGTTTATAAAACGCAGTCTTCCCCCCAGCTAACAAGAGTCAAGTCCGACTTAGGTAAGTGTAGCTAGCTTATTTAAGTGCCAGGACACGCTCAGTTGTGTGGGATGCCTGTTGGTAGACTCAAGGTACATTGAACCGAGAGTTTATCCTGGTCAGGCCAAGAGTTGGTGTGGCCGAGAGATCGGAGGCGACAGTGAAGTGTCGTTACGTGTATACTTAGGGTCTATTAAGGTCATAGTGTATATTTTGCTCCCCGTCGAGGTTATACCTCGACACCCCTGTATAAGGCCTAACACGCCGGTACCCTTTTCTCTGAGGGACTGCAGGGTTACGCGCGAAAGCGCAATGTAACACCCTAGTCTAAGCTCGTGGCTAGTGGTGTAGGTAAGGGTTATGTGGCGAAGTGGGTGAACACTTGACCGCCCAAAGTATAGCGCGCCCGAAGAGTGGGGGTGGTCCTTAGAGAAGAACCGACTTTTCGGGTAGTACAGGTCCTGGATCAAGTACTAGACTCGATCCAGGTTGGCGTGTGACCTTGTGCAATCCCTATAGGTGTCGATTAATTCGGCGGACCGGGTTTCACCGGGTATTTTGTATTCCTAAGATAGACACACAGAAAATGTAAGAACTTCCAGGTTATACGTATCCTGGGGGTCCTGAATGTAGGTTGAGAGATCACGAGTAAAGACCTTCTTCCCAAAAGATAACCTAAAATAATACAGAGTTTGAATATACAATATGCAGCCTGTCAGTCAGTTAGCACGCCCGAATACAGGTAGATTTCGGGATGCCCTACGCGCACCACCCTCGAAATGCTCGAGGGAAACAATAGAATGTCTTTCCTAAACACACAGTAATCAACAGTCAAATCCTAGGGGTGATCACTACCAAACCTCCTAAGATCGCAGGGAAATGAATATGAAATGCAAGGGGCACTCGGAGTGTCCACTAGCAACTTAGCAAATAAAATAACTGGATCACTCCGAGTGTTCAAGCCCACTGGTCCCCAAGTTAATTCGACTTGAACGTGTTGAGAGTTATTACGCGGTTAGCGCAGCCTTGGTCGTCCTCGCTCTGGGGCCCTCCTAATGTGAGCGGTCCTCCAGGTAGTCCTTCCTCGACGAGATGTATAGGGTAACACGGCGGCCTCCCTTGGTCGCTTGTGTTCCGAGGGACGCTTGTACTTTACAACGCAAGTCAAACTCGAAAACACTTGTGCTTCACGACACAAATCAAACTCTGTTTAAAATTATCTTCTACCTCTTTGGTATTCTTAATTCTTCTTCAATCTTGGTAGTCTTGGTACTTCTTTGGCGGTCTTCCTTTACTTCGTGAGGTCACACTCGGGTAGACTTGGTCTCATTATACTTGGAATGTCACGTCGAACTTGGATCTGCATACACTCATCAAAGATGTCTCGGCTCTTCTGAGATAGGCAGCACTGGTCTTGTTCTTGCACGGTGTAGTCATCTGATTGCGATACTCTTGGGTCGTACTGTCTTGACTCCGCTTGAATGTCAGTAAACTGACTTCCAGACTGAACTTATCTTCAGCAACTTGAGCTTCGATCTTATTCTTGGACAGTCGCTTGGCCATTCAGGATGTACTGTCATTCGGAATGTACATTCGGGGTACACGGCATAACTTCGGATGGAGTCTTCATATCCGGTAGGCGATCGAACTTTCAGGATGAGGGAGACAGTCTTGGGGTTTACATGTATAGGTAGGGTCATAATTGTGGAAACCTTGGAGTTTCAGGGTGTTCTTGGGTGATGTTCGGCTCCGTCAAGGTAGGCTGCACCTCGGGATACATTCTCCGAGGGCACTTGCTTCCTTCTCGTGGATACCTGCCGTCAAGGAGTCGGCGGTCGGACTGAGCGTCGGTAATGCTTCCTGAATGTGGTACCCATTCAGGGCGTACGCTTCCAACCTGTGAGCCTCTCCGTAACCGAACATCTGCATCCCCAAAGTCCAAACCATCAAGTCGCCCAGGAGTCCCATTCAATACCCATCTCGAAAACCATCATCTCTTGTCCGAATCAGTGTGCGGGTTGTCCCGGCTGGGCAGCTGCGGGTGTGCCTAGAAAATTCAGAGGCACATCGTCACAACCGCCCCTCGGATACACGGTCTTTCACTGAGGAAATTACCATCGAAGTGACAGAACATGAGCCGACCAAACGAACGCAGCTATCCCGGGCGACCAGACATCCCGAATTGCAAAACCGTTAGGCGATTACCCCAGATCGGGTCTTTTCTGCGCCCCGTCTACTATCCAACTGTCGTACCCAATTCAGAGTGGCAACCAAGATTCCACTCACAACGAGAACTTCCAACGATCAAGCAACTGATGAGCGAGACACCAAGCAACTCCGGAGACCGGGCACCAACTAGCGGTTCGCCTCCCTCAGCGTCAGCGCCACTCCCTAATGCCCAGCTTGAAAAGGCGGGCGCTCAGGATGCAGGCACTACTGAGAGCGACCGTGGTGCAACTTCCGGCTCTGGCTTGGAGTCCTCGGCTGACAAGCGCGGTGAGACGGCTCAAGAGACTTCTCAGGAGGCGGTGAAAGCACCACAAGTCCCGGAACGTAAGCATGCAAAGGCGCCGAAGAGCCGAAGCTCTAGCGCGGCAAAATCCACAGGAAAAAGGAGCAGGAGCGGCTCCAAAGAGCGCTCCGGCAACAAGAAAAAGCGGAGCTCGAGCAAGGATCGCTCAGGTTCAAGCACGGCGACTGCTTCCGATGGCAACTCGCCTCCAGACGTGGCTCCGACGTCCACGGGTGTTCCACCAGTGGCGGACAAGGCTCAGGACCTAATCCAACGCGCACTTCGGCCGTTGTTGGCTAAGGTCTTTGAGAAAGACGACATGGACAAGCTGGATGCTCTGGCAGACACTGCAGTCAAGGCACGCCCCGCACTGGAAGGTCAAGTCCCTCCGACACGAATTGCTGCGCCTCCCTCTCATCTCCCTAGTCCGAACACGACGTTCGTGGGAGTTCCAGCGACAACTGCAGACCTGTCCAACGGGAGTCTTCTCCGTGGTGGCTATGGTGGAGTCGAGTGCCTCCTGGGGGTGGAATCACTTTCGGAAGAAGACGTACAGTTCCTCGCCAAGCTATTGAGTCCGGATGCCGACATCCGTCGCGAAATACTGACTCCTCTAGCGGATACGTTGGAACCTGACTCCTATGAATTCCTCTTGGCACTGAACAGCATCTCGACCAAGCGGGAAACGGCTTCTCTTCTGCGTCACTATGGCGCTCAAGATCTGGCTCGGAAAGTCTTCGGGATGACGACTCTCATGAAACGTCTCCTGGACAAGTATCGCACTTTGGAGGCTTCTACCCAGCGTTCGAGCTCTCAAGCAACTCGGCGTGCTTTGAAGGATTTCGAAGAGGTCCGCCAAGTTCGTGCGGACTACTCGCTACTCCAAAAGTATTGGCACCAAGAGGCTGAGCTCGCCAAGGGTTATATCATCTCTGAGTTGGAAAAGCACAGTCGCGATTACAAACGCGAGGCTCAGGAACATGAGCGTCAAGAACGTGCACTCCAAACACGCATCACGCGTCTGGAGAGCGACAATGACGAACTGCAGAAGGTCATTCACGATTTGGAGAATCGCCTGAAGGCGTCAACCTTGGATCCGCCCAAGCTAATGAATTTCCTCCATCGTCATGACACTCGGGTAGATGGCAACTGGCCTCGCCTGAAAGCACTTTTGGAGAAGTTCCGTGATCACCAGGATCCTCCTGAGGCCTGGAAGACTCAAATTTTCGTCAACACTTTGGATGATCCCACTTTGCGGCCGGAACCATACGTGTTCGCGGATGAGAACGACGACTCTGAGGAGAAACAAGATCCTGGAGACTCGAGACCTCGTTCAGGCTCGAAAGATGATCCCGTTGACTTTTCTGAGGATCCTCCAAGTCCACTGTCGTCGTCACTTTTCGAGAACACCAAATCTTCGGGTCATTCAGCAGTTGCTTCTGATCTTCAGAACGTTCAGTGGCGCCCCACGTCTTACACTCCGAATGGTGAACCAGCTCTGGACACGGTCGCTTCGCCACTCCTGGACGTGAGTGCGGTGTGTGCATCTCTGGATGGTCCCATAGTTTGGGACAAACTGCGCACAGACGTCCAGGTTCTCATGCGTTCTGGTTTAACACTGGATCAGGCGGAAAACTTAATTCAGAGTGGCCAAGCGATACATTCCCGGATACCCTCTAGGATGCTTTCCGTGATGTTGTCTCGGATGATGTACTGGAAACGCTTGGATGACACTCCCTGGACTAAGTTTGTCCCGAGCTGGTGTTATAAGAACGCTGAATCTCGTCTGGAAGCGGACTTGGAAACGGGAAACATCCCTTCTCGTTGGCCACCATTGTCCAAGCAAGTTCACATGGACGATGAAGAGATCCACAAAGCTCTCTTCGAAAGTGACGGAGATGACAATGAGGATGACTCTCGTGACGCACCCTTTACTCCCAAGAAAGTGAATCCGGTTTCGCCACGCCGTACAACACCTCCTAGGGAAGCCAAGCGTCGCTCGAGTGTGGACACGTCTGCTTCGGAGCCAGATACAAGCGCTGAGCTCAAGGACAACGAAGATTCGTCTTCTAAGGTCACAGCGGCTTCGTCTTCCCGAAAATCACGTCCGGCACAAGAGCGCAAGCAGTCACAGCTCGCTCGGAAGGATTACAAGGAGCTTCTCCCCATGGAACGTCGACTGATTGAGACTCCTCGCCCTGGAGTGAATTCGTGGAGACACTATGGCATCTTAGTGAAATTCGCCCCTGGAACTACGAACGCTTTGGAGCAATCGTATGGATTTCCGGACTATGTCCCAGATCTCTCCAAGCCCGCTGAGGCTGAACAAAACCGACTCCGTTGGAAACCAGCCGACTTCATGGTGTTCTGGGAGACAAAGCCCTGGGACAAGATGTTTCAGGAACGCTCCAAGTATCTCGCTTTGCACACTCGGACGCAGCTCTCGAAGGTTTCACGTGACGCTCTGGATGAGATTGTGGAGTTCATGTCGGATCACCGTCGTGCTTTCTGGTGGATCGGTCATTGGATCTTCATAGATCAGAACTTGGATGACTACTCCAGCAATCTCGCTAAGGAACGGAAAACCGAGTGCGATCAAGTCAAGAAGTCGTACAAGCGACTGGTCAACAAGTGGGTGGACAAAGGCATGAGAGAGTCACTCCTGGAGGAACCTGGAGTATGGACTTATCCCTCGAAGTGCTGTCACTGGATTCTTATGGACCCATCCTACAAGACCATCACTGGAACTCCTCACTCTCTGGAAGAACAGGCGAAGCTTCTGGATCAGCGAGAACCCAGCCGCGTGCAATGGAACACGTGTCAGTCCGACGCGGATCGCGTCAAGGACCTTCCTCAAGCGACTCGCGACAAGTTACTCCCAGTGGAACACCGCAAGCGTCACCTGGTCACGTTGGCTGATTTCGACTGATTTTCAAGGTCGCCACAACGCTCCCAACCCGAGTCGTCTGCATGTTGCATCTTAACACCACAGCTAATCCATTTCGAAACGTAACTTTCTTGTTTGCTTTCTTTCATCATCATCATCATAGTCAATTCACACTTCATAGATTCAGGAACCAAAATCCACATTCAGGTATCATCTCATCATGGCATCCCGAAATTCACCTTCACTTCATCAACAGCTTCAAAACAATTCTTTCACTTCACACGGCAACGATCTGGGTCGTTCTGATTGCGTTCTCGTAGGGTGCTTAGGCCCGCGGGTGGTCATCCCCAGCTTGCATAGCTTGGAACCTCGCCTTGGCCCTCGCTCCCTTGTTGAACTCGTACAGTAACGCCCCACAACTCAGCTGAGACACGGGATCCATTCAGGATCGGCATAGCCCTTCCACTTGACAAGATATTCTCGGGATCGCTTGGACGTTCGGGTTCGTTTAACCCATCGCACATCCTGAATGCTCTCCACTTCGTACTCGTCGTTCGCATTGTCTGGCTCCCAACTGTCTTCAGGTAGTAATGCCGCGTCAAAATCATCGTCGTCTTCAACTTCGGCTTCAACTTTGGGCCTTCTAGGGAAGATGGCCCTTGGCTTAAGTCGGCTGATGTGTACCCAAGGGTTCACTCGATATCCTGACTCTTCAACCTTCAGCTTTACTCGGAAGTCATCTCGAACATCTTCAATCCGGAACGGTCCGTGCCACAAGTGTGCCAATTTCCGGCTCAATCCAGGTTGCACCTTTGGAATATACAACCAAACAGCATCTCCCTTCTCGAAACCAGCTTTTAGGCGGTCAGATAACTCACGCCACTTCCTAGTCTGTTCTTCGGAACGCGCACGTTTTGCCTTTCGCTGAAGTTCCTCTGCACAAGCAAGTGCGTAGCTGTAGTCTCTCTGGAACTTCCGTCGCCACTCATAAGCCGTTCGCTCGGGGAGAGTTGACGGTCTGGGTCCTAGCATTGCGGACACAGTTCCTTGGGCATCCCATCCGTGTACGAGGTAGAACGGTGTATCCAGGCGGGTCGCATCGAATGATGTGTTCAGGGCAAACATCAGCCTCTCGGCGTGTTCGTCCCAATCTGACTGATCTGCCTCCGCAACATACGCCTTCACACTCCGAATAACTGTCTGTACCGAACGTTCTTGTTGACCATTCGCCTGGGGTCGATATGCGAGAGTCGCTCTCTGTTTGCTCCCTATGAGATCTCGGAATCTTGCGAAGACCTCGCTCATGAAGCGAGGATCTTGGTCATGCCGAATCACCGAGGAAGCTCCGAATCTCCGAAAGACGGATTCTTCATATGCTTCAGCGACATCTTGAGCCGTTGTCGACGCCATTGGTTTGCACATCACATATCCGGAGAACATATCTTGGAATAGCAACAGAAACGTATTCCCTCGGACTGACTCTGGTAAATGAGTCACGAAATCCATAGAGACGGCCTCGAAAGGTCGGTAGGCTCAATGTTGCCTGGTGAAGGACCGGCATTCGGGGGTGACCCCTTGCCGCTAGCACAATCCACGCATTCCTTCACAAGTCGTTCCACGTCAGCATACATCCCGGGCCAGTAGAATTCCGAGCGCAGTCTCTCGTGAGTACGGGTGATCCCTTGATGTCCTCCCTGAAAGTCTTCATGCGTATAATGGAGCATGTCTTCTCGGAGTGATTCCGGGACCACTAGCCTGAGCTCGTCTTCGGCGTCGCGCGGTCGGCCTCGGGTTGACCGTGCAAGTCGGTAAATACTCCTCGAACATCCAAAGCGAACAAATCTGCCACCTTCGCGATCTTCTTGAGACGCTTTGGTGAGAAACGTTCTAGATCGTCTTTCAGGAACGCGATGATATCGAGAGATACTGGTCTCCTTCCTGATGCACCTTGATCCGTCTCCATCGTTCAGCTTGGTACTCAAGGGGTCCCATGGGTGAAGCGGACTCTCCCTCCCTCGTGCGAGCTCTGGATCGGGTAAACGCCGCCAGTACTCGAGCAGCTGAGGGAAGGGGCTCACACTCAGGACCGCAAAGGGTGACGTCTCCTGAGACTCCCATGGTTACGACATTTGGGCTGTCTTTAGGCATTTCCAATTGCGACTTCGTTTCTTCGTCAGACGTCTTCATAAGCTGCTCTTGAATTCTCGACACAACTTCTAGGTGTTCTCTCTCGGCATCTTCCTCAACCACCCAGGATTTACCCAATGTTAGTGTTTTGGAAGTCAGATAGTCAGCAGCCTGGTTGAATTCTCTTTTAACGTGAACCAGGCGCACACTGTTGAACTTCTTCTTCAACACTTCACATTCAGCTAATCTCCTTTGGAGGTTGGGTTGATTGCAGTTGATCAAACCTTGGACTTGTTGTATGACGATTCTCGAATCTCCCACGACCACTAGATCCTGGATTCCTCGATCGCGAGCCATAGCTAAGCCGCGTAACAGTCCGAAATATTCCGCATCGTTCACCGTAACGCCATCCAGAATGTAACCTCGGGCGTCCAGAACCTTCCACTCGGAAGTTGCCACAGCACGCAACCACAGCTGCCAATCCTCGTCGACGTCTTCGCAGCTCCATCGAAACTCAGGACCACTCCAGTGTAATTTACTTCAAGCATCTCGATACTGATCACGGGGGGTGCCTTGACACGCCCCTTGGTCGGAATGAGCGATTCCGCAATCTTGTCCAGGTGCTCTCTCGGTGTGATACCTGCACCCAGGATGGCAGCAAGTCCATCTTCATCCCGTTGAACCTTTCGGATCTCGAGGTCATACTGCGACAAGGCAACGCCCCAAGGAACCAAGCGCCCATCGGCGGTCTTGGACTTGATTACCCACTTCAGCACTGAGTGTCTGGTATAAACCACGAGGGGACATCCTTCGATCAGGGTCTTGAATACATGGAGAACTCGAACCACCGCTAATACTTCTTTCTCGGCAATGTGATAGCGGAGTTCTGCGTCATTCAGGACGCGCCCCGTGAACCGAACTGGTTGGATGATACCATCATGCTCTTGTCCTAGAACAGCACAGGCTGCCCACTGATTGGCATGAGGAATGATGACAAAAGGCTTGGTCCGATCCGGATGTCTGAGCAGTGGCGTAAACACAATCTTCTGCTTCAGAATGTCGAACGCCTCCTTGGCTCGAGATAAGCCTCTCCCAGCTCGTACTTGCTCATCTGACAGTTCGTAGAGGGCTGCAGCCACTACTGGGAAGTCTTCAATGAACTTGTGGTAATAGTTGAGGCTGCCTAGAAATGACTGTACGCCTTTCAGGGTAGACGGAAACGGTAGATCTTGGATGCCTTTCACAATTTTCGGGATAGCGCGAATACCTTCTGCTCCAATTTCATGTGACAGGTAAGGTATTTTGCGCTTTCCGAATTCACTCTTAGGCAAGCTAACCGAAATATTCCAGTACCGCAAACGATAGAGTAAAGCATCCAGTCTTCACACAGTTCATCCCAAGTGCTAGCACCATGAGCTATATCGTCGATGTAAGAGCTGCCCCAACACGGGACCCATCTGGGATGGCGCGGGAATATTGCGCCTGAAAACAGTCATCCGTTCCGTCAATGCCGTCTGATGGCGATCCACCTTGGACTCTTCTGGCCGTTGCGGTTCCAACTTTAAGTAATCGAGAACTTCTTGATCCACAAGCACCTCTTCTTCAGGTGGCAATCTCACAAATCCCCACAGGCAATTGTTGATCATGTGTTGATAGACCAACGGAGCATTCTTCAGCCCGAAAGGCATTCGGACCCATTGAAAATGTCCGAATGGACACACAAACGCAGAAATCAGCTTGGCGCGTTCAGTCATTCGAACTGCCCAAAAACCACTTGCCATATCCAGGCTCATAAACCACATCGCGCCCTCAAAACCAGTCAACAGGTCGTCGATCAGCGGGAGGGGGTAGTTAGAGAGACCGAATAAAACTATTCACCACTCGATAGTCAATGCACATTCGAATGTCAATCCCGTTCTTCTTCAGAACGATCACGATCGGAGAAGCCAAGGGGACTCCGAGTGTTCAATCAACTGCTCCAGGAGCTTCTTGAGTAGCTCATACACCTTGATGGCAACTTGGGGTGCAACTGCTCGGGACGCTGAGCCACAGGCTTCGCATCCCCGACATCTAAGTCGCAAACCACACCTCGAGCTGGAGCAGGAGCCGCGTTACCGTCTCCTAGGAAAGATACTGCGATGACGTTTCAAGATCTCCTTGAGTTGACGCT